>JASDQU010372503.1:43763-99709 GCA_032191745.1 Picea mariana
GGATCACACCGAGCACATCGAATTCCAAGGGACTAGGCACAATCCAGGCGTCAGATGATTCCAAGGATTGGTAAGGCAAAGTCGAGATTATATTGATGGTATAAATATGATGTGTAGTAGGTGGAAGTGGTGTAGGGAAGGTACCCATGAGGCTAGAATCTTTCAATAAGCCAACACCAACGCTTTCATACGTAACCGGATGGTCTCTCGGAAAAGGAATATTGTTGGTAGCAGGGATGCGAGCGTCGGGTGTGCAGAAATCGAGTTGATCGATGGTAACAATTTTTCCTTGATGGGGGAACTGTACGCATCGAAACACCGATGAGGCGATGGTAGTCATCGCGTATAACCAACTTCTTCCAAGTAGGAGGTTGTAATCGAGGGGGGCATCGAACACCTCGACGTCAACAGTAACAGTTTTGTCGCCCAACTGAATGGCTAAGGATTGTAGTAATCCGTGAGGATGAAAACCTCGTCTGTCAAAGGCACGTAACATGGTAGCGGATTTATTGAGGGCGGGTGATTTCAGGCCTTTCCAACAGGCTAGGGACATGACACAGGTGGATGCTCCCTCATCTAGGATAGTCTGATGGATTTGTTGATTGTGAAAAACCACATCGATTTGGAATGCTAGCTGGTGGGAGAGTCACGGTTGATGATCGTCCAGGTCAAACGTGAGGTAGTTTGATGACTCAGGATCGAAAGCGCCAATAGCGGCTAAGAGCGTTCTATGTTGGTTGGGACAATGTTGTAGAACTTCCAAGGCGGACATGGCACACGGGGCTTGGGCCAAATCTTCTATGATATTGTAGTTTTGGGCAGCCCGTGAATTAGGATTAAATGTTGATTTCCAGATGGTTCTCTTAGGAGGGCGTAGGATGGAGTCAAAAGATGGTTTCTCAATCTGAAGTGGCCCGGATGGAGGGATAACAGATAGAGGATTGGTGGAGGATGGTAATGGGTCTGATGTGGAATTGTTAGTGATCTTCGGCTTGTCAGGTTTAACTGGCGTGTCATATGTCGCAGAGAGAGTTGTTAAATTAAATCCGTTAAACATGTAAATGTGGGCACTTGTCGAGGCCTCATCATGGGGTTGGTTGGAACTACCCCCCGGCATGGGGGTTTGTGCAACCAAAGATTGTTGCTGCGGAAAAGGCTGAGTGAGCACAGCGGGTTGTGAATTTCCCTTGAAAAGTTTGGCCACTTCATCGCAATGTGGGCAGTCTTGAGTGTAGTGATCGTCACCACAAATGAGACATGGTAATTTTGGTTTTCGTTGTGGTTGTTTTCCGGCAGTAGGGGTTTGTGGTTGGGTCTTGGGTTGCTCATTGTTGTTGTTCTTCTTTGGTTTGTTTCTCACTTTCTTCTTGCCCCCAAGCTGTTGTGAAGGGGTTGACTGGACCGCATTCACATCTGAAACCTGAGTTTGAGGTGGGGTAGAAGAGGGTGTAGTCGAACTGGGAGCAGCCGTGGAAGCGGGCCGCTAGATTGTTCCAGTAGACTAGGTGGTAGATTGATTTTTGACGAAGCCAATAACTCCATCCGCATGCGAAGCAGTCGACGGTTTGGATGGGTCATTAGTGGCATGGGTAGTGTTCGGTATCAACTCATATAGAGTACTGGATTATGAATAGACTAAGTCCAGGTACTGAGACTGGGCGATGGCTTCTTCCTCGCTGACTACGCCACCCATGGAAACATCACGAGCGATCTGGGGTAATAGTGATTTCGTGAACCATTCCGCTAACAATTGGTCACGAATGACCACTTTGATTAGCCTTCGTCATCGTCTCCATTCATGGATATGATCGGAGATATGTATGGAAGTTGTTTGACAAAGAGAGGTTAATAGTTCAGTACCTGTCTCGTATCGAATGGGTAGTTGAAAGTGCGTGAGGAAGGACATAGCGAGGGAGTTGAAATCGTGAAAGGATGCGCGTGGTAATTCAATATACCATTTTGCTGCGGAACCCGTAAGTGTTCGTTGGAAAAGACACAAACGAATTGAATCGTCCATGAGGGAGTTGGATGAGCACCACAAATGGAAGGTCATCACGTGGTTGTTTGGGTCTTCTCCGGGCTTTCCGTCAAATTTGGGGATATCAGAAGGAAGTTTAGCTAGAATGGCTGGCCAAACCAGAGAATGATAAATAGGATCATTCGTTAACCGAGACAAGTCTGGAAGGTCCAGGGTGGCTAGAAAAGGTAGTTGTCGGTTAACCTGTGGGTAATGCTGGTGTGGCAAAGGGACACCAGTGGGGCCTAATACTGGGTTATGTGGATAATTATAACTCGTGGGCCCTCTCATGTGAGGTTGGTTTTGACCAAGGTACATAGGATTCGAGATGTTTTGAGGAGTATTTGTGAGCGGAGGATAACCGGATGGGTTTTGTGGATTATAGGGTGGGTTTGGCATTTGTCCATAAGGGGGTTGTTGCGGAGTCTGCACATTTTGTCCTATGGAGGCATGTGGGTTTCCTTGAAAAGGGACGCTCCACGGATTAGGTGCGGCGGACGCATTTTGTCCTGTGGAGGCATGTGGATTTCCTTGAAAAGGGATGCTCCACGGATTAGGTGCGGTGGACACATTTTTTCCTTGTGGTTGATGGTGTGCTCCGGATTGAGGTTTCCCCCCAGCATGAGGGTGCCCCCCGAATGGAATTTGTCCTTCGGTAGGAGGATTCCCCCCATCATTAGGGTTCCCTCTGAATGGGATTTGTCCTCCAGAGGGAGGATGCCCCCCATTTTGAGGTAGAGTTCCTGGGATCTTAAAGCTAGATGCCAATGACTGACTGATGTTGCCGATCAGGTTAGGACCACCAAGACTAGTCCCTCCGGGTTGTTGGATAGGTATGGAACTTCCCGATATAGTTTTAGTAGTGGTTTGGGCAATGGAAGCATTCAATTCCCTAAATCTAAAAGGGAGTGTAGGTCTTGGTGTTATAGGTGTGCCAATCGGGGCTTGATTAACTACCGCATTACCGGTAGGGATAGTCGGGATGTGTGGGGTCATTGTCGAATGGGCTATCTGGAGGGGAATAGTAGGCCTTGGGCCAACAGACGGTATGTTTGGACCAACGGTTGGTGTGGCTATAAAAGTGGTAGTACCGGTGAAATGATTTGGGGGTATAGTATAGGAAAAGGGTGCATCGACACCTTCTCCTATTCCATAAAGATATCACACCAAGCGTGGTGGACTCCGAACAACGTCCACAGTCCAAAAAGGGTCACTGGCTAAAGGGTTTTGAGAAGACCCAGCCGGAATGTCAGAAGGAATGATGACAACAAATTCTCCAGCGGAATTCAAATGGAGGATCTGTCGTTCGTACCCCTCCGGAATGCGATAAGCTTCCGGAGATTCTGAGACAATTCGGAAATTCTCCAGAGGTATGGGAACTTCTTCTTGGGAAGTTGTATCATTATGAACCTTGCTCTGTTGAGGAGATTCCTCGGTAGAATGAGGGGGTAAAGGGGTGTTTCCTTCCATGTTCTCTGGAGGAAGTCCCTGTAGCCTCTGTGAGTGGCGTGGAGGGTCGATGTTGGCGGAGAAGAGTCGGCGAAAGAAATCTATGGCCAACTAACGAAAAGAAACAGCACACGCTAAAAAATCTAAGAATCACAACCAAGCAAATAGGACCTTCTTTTGATGACCGTACTAGTTGGTGATGAAATCCAACATCGCGTGATCAAGTCCAGAAGGGGCAGGGATAGGGTGGAATAGTTACAATGGCGACCTGCTTAACAGACTTACGCCTTGGTGCAAGCTTCCATGCAGTAATTGTGGATTTACCCTCCAAGGAGCCCAAGTGAGTTTGACCAATGTTTTCTCCAGGTATAGTGAGACTTCCCGTCACCGTCACCTTGTGTAAGAACCTAAAGATTATGGCCACTAAGGTTACCAATTCGCAGTCAGCCCCTGGGCAGAAATAGTCGACAGTTCAATCCGAATGTACAGGCAGGGTATCAAGCCCGAAATCAACGAAAAGGATTCCACGCAGTAATTGTGGATTTACCTCAAAGTGACCCCCATAATACAATCTGACCACCACAATTAGTTAAACCACGGAGGGTTAGTCCCCGTAGCTTACCCGAATGCAACCTCATGTGTAACCCCTGTGTGAGAGGGGGATCCCAGGCAGACTTATACAATAACTGGATTTACTCTCCCTAACTCAGGATGCTATTGTTTGTTTTAGAAACTTTGGAGAGTTATGCTCACAACCCTAATCCAAAGTACTAAGCCTAGTCTATTGTTGGTGGAGGATTCTAGAAAAGAAAAAGTTCTAGATAACTTTTTAATTAGCGTTGATTTTAGTGGTTGTTCTTTACACAAAGGGGTGCATGGAAGTGAAACAAATGGAATTATGACTCAGACCCAAAGAATGCATCAAATATGATAAACAATCATTTCTTTTTGATGAACATCTAGCTAAGGGAGAGAGAGAGTTCTTTCACTAATCCAGCACTAACAAGAAATGCCCTCAAACGATTCTTTTCTCAATCAAATCCTGATGTAAAGCAAAAGCTTTTAAAATGCCTTCTAATATGCACAATCAATCATGTAGATGTTTTTTTTTTATTATTGTTTGCGTACGGATGATGATCAATACAACACAATGCTTATCTTGATAATTATCTTTCTTGGTATGAGTGAAAACCAATCTAGCACAAGCAAAAGTCACACAAACAATACACCCTTTCGTCACAATCAAAATGAAAAGCGAAAGAAAAGAAACAATCAAAGAGGAAAACAAGCTTCACACCCAAAAGAAAAAGTTGAAGAACAATGATCTTGACCGAAATCTAGACAAGGAGGTTTGTAGGCCTTTGATGACCTTCACTAGGGTTTGTACTCAGCTGATGAGGAAAGAAAAGCAATGCATGGGTTTCAAATTTCACTCAACATGGAAAAACTCAATGAAAATGGTGAAGAAGGCTACAAGATCCAATCAATGAGATGTTTATTCTTCAAAAAGATAGATGTCAAGGCTGAAAGGGAAGAAAAGTTGACTCACTAGATCACTCAACAAAAGAGACACAGAGGTAAACTTTGAAAAAGGCAGTCCCAGAGGGTTCTGTGGACAGAAAGAGGATGGCGCTCTATTGCCAAGGGCAAGGAGCGTTATAACGCTCTGTGGAGAGGTATGAAGGAGCGTTGGCACTCTATTAATGCTAGGACAGGGGCGCCAGGGTCTAAAAGCTCCAGAAATGTCAAAAATTCCAAAAATTGGGATTCAAACTTGACAAGTATGCTGAGTGTGATAAAGTAAGGAGACAATCAACTCATGAAACCAATCAAAAGAGTAATGATTCAGGTCTGAAACAATCAAGGGATAGAACAAGGTCAATCAGGAGAAAAATCCAAACAAGAGGTTTCGATTTAAGGCTATCTCCTCAGTGGAGTCGCCAGTTTCTGTTGTAGGAAAATCTCCCTGTGGATAGGTAGATCACCTCTAAAGCTTGACCTTAACCCTAGACAGAAAAGTGCTTATCATGGACACTGACTTCCTTTCAAATCTATATAAACTAACACATGAGAATGGAGGATGACAGAAGTACCTTTTAACCGACGTTTGTCCCTGCACGCTCCGAGTTACGCTCCAATCATTTTCTCCTCGGTGAGCTCTGTGGACAAGACAAGATACAACTGCTTCCTACTCTATTGATGTTAGCTTGAGAACAGTTCTATCAACTAGTGATAATTTCATGTGGCATTAGACACAAACTAGAAAGAAACAGGCCAAGCATGTCATATTGATGAGAATAACGACAACAGTACTTACAATCGTAGATGCGAGTGCGACAGCTTCGTCAAGTCCCCTTCATCTAACCCTTGCCTGAAAGCTCCACAACCTGGATAACAACAGCTTCACTGATTACTTTCCTCTGACTAACTGTGAGTTTCCTCCAAGATCATAAGTTTCATAACTTCAGTTCTTCCCCCTTTCCACCATCATAGAGCCTGTTTATATAGGTTGAGAGGAGCTTAAACTCTTGAGTTATGTTTAGAACAAGTTAGGAACCTCCTCCTTAGATCAGGGATCTCTTGATGAAACCAAGAATTTGAGTACAACTGCCTCCTAATATCGAAAGATCTTTTCCTTATTCTCCTCACCGGGCTAACAACTGACCCAGATTAAGGAGCGCTCCTCCAAAATGGGCATCAGAGCGCTAGAACACTCCCAGAGAAGCTTAAGGGGAGCGCCAGCACTTCAAAAGTGGGCAGCGCTCCTTCAGAGGGGTGAGGAAGCGTTATAATTCTCCCTGAGGCCTTATAGGGGAGAGCCAGCGCTCCTAAGGCTATTTCAGGGGAGCGTTCACCCTCAAAACTCTTGATTAAAGGCCCTCTTTAGGTGTTAAGAGTTATTTTATTCTAGTGAACCAGTTCTCCTCCTCCAACTTAGTCACGTGAGATGTTATAAGTGCCTCCTTAGTGTCGTAGTCATGACAACATGTCTGAACATCATTTGCGACACTAGTGACCAACTTGCAACACTTGCGAAAGTTGTAGGGAAGATGCGACACTTATAACGACCGAGAGGGAAAATGCAAAACTTATCCAGCTCAGCAATTTTGACATGTAACACATCCAAAGAAGGAAGGGTACACAAAACCCTTCACCAATGCCTTTGGATCCAAAGGGGAAAAGGGAAGAAAAGGGGAGAAATGCATGTACTGTCACAAAGGATTCCATTCGAAATATTCATGCATGAAAAAACAAATAGATCTGATGTCTCAAATACTTCATCAAAACAACCTTGGATATCACATCCCCGAGGGTGCCAAGAAGAAGAAGCCAGAAGATCTGAATTCCAAGAAAGGTAATTCTAGCCATGCCTTGATTGCCATCAACTCCTCTCTTGATGCTTGGATTGTTGATTCAGGAGCATCACATCATATGGCTGCCTCAAAAGAAGTATATTCTTATTTGGATGCATGCAAAGGTCCTCATATTCTAATGGGGGACAACTCTTTTGTCGAAGTCACCAGCAAAGGAAGGATTGAACTCACCAACGGAAGCTTCGAGAATGTGCTGTGCATTCCCAAAATTTTTGTCAACCTTCTCTCTGTGTATCAGATGACTAATTCTTGCACCAGAAAGGAATTCATATTCACACCAAATTTTGTGGACATCTATGACATGGAAACCAACTCCAGGGTTGCTTCCGATGAGGTAAATCATCAATCTAGATTGTATACATTTTATGAATTCATTGAACCTGATTCTGCTTTACTGCTTACTCATGCTGATGAAAGTAGTAGGATATGACACGAAAGGTTTGGACATTTGAATTTCAGATACATGAAACAAATTAGCAAGCAAACATTGGTTGATGGTCTACCAGACATCCATTTCTCCAAGGGAGTATGTGAGGGATGTGTTAAGGGAAAACACCCTCAAGAGAAATTCGACAAAGGAAAGTCTCAAGGAGCTTCCACACCTTTAGATATGATCCACAGTGACCTTATGGGTCCTTTTATGCATCCATCCATCAGAAAAGCGAGGTTTGTTCTCATTTTTGTTGATGATTTCTCACATTTTACATGGATCTACTTTCTCAAGAAAAAATCTGAGGTCTTTCAACACCTCAAAGATTTCAAAGCCTTGGTTGAGACATGGTCCAGAAAGAACATCAAAGTTCTCCAAACTGATAATGGGGGAGAGTATGTAAATCATGAGATCCATAATAATTTCCATGAGGAAGGGATTCAGTTGTAGCACACAGTTCCCTATACTCCATAGCAAAACGGAGTTGTTGAGTGGAAAAACAGATCTCTAAAGGAGATGGCATCTTACATGTTGCATAAAAAGTCACTACCACGGAGACTATGCGCTGAAGCACTTAATTGTGAAACATACATCCAAATCAGATCTCCCCGTAGATCTATCAAGGATAAGACCCCCTACGAGTCTTTGAGTAGCCTCAAACCGAAAGTGACCCACTTTCGCATTTTCGGTTCATGTGCATGGGCCAGGATCCCCTCTAAAAAGAGGAAGGCACTTGATCCACATAGCACTAAGTGCATTTTTGTTGGATACCCCGATGGTGTGAAGGGATATAGGCTTATTGATCTTTCCTTGGACCGACTCATCATTGAGTGAAGTGTCAAATTCGAGGAAAGTGTATTGCATGCACCTCAGCAACTGCATGTAGACACCTTCATTCTTCCACTTGTTCGAGATGATGAGCATGCACATGTCAAATCTTCCTCAAACAAGATTTTTGATTTAGAGGACTCAGATCATTCAGATTCAGATTTAGTGTAGTCAGATGTAGATTCAGAGCATCCAGATGCAATTGCAGAGCCAAAGCAGAGGCCCAAGTGGGCACATACTACTCTTCAGGATGCAGGGGATCTCATTGGTGATCTAGTCGATACTAGGATGACTCGATCTCATTTCGAGGAGCCTCCTGTTGCACTCATTTCCACTGAACCATTTCCCTCCAGGCATATTTTCTTGGTTCATTCATCAGATCCATAGTCTTATGGAGAGGCTGATAGAAATCCATTTTGGGAATCCACCATGCAGGAGGAGTACAAGTTTGTACAACTCCCTCCTCGAGAACCATACTTGGGATCTGGTTCCCCTTACTTCTAGGAGGAAACTTGTTAGATGCAGATGGGTCTACATGACCAAGAGCGTAGCAGATGGACACATCAATAGATACAAATCTAGGCTTGTCGCCAAAGGCTTTCAATAGGTTCATGGTATTGACTATGATGAGACCTTCTCTCCAGTAGAAAATATGGATTCCTTTTGATTGGCACTTGCCATTGCAGCATACAAGGGATGGAAATTCCATCAGACGGATGTGAAGAATGCATTTATTCATGGTGATCTCTCTGAGGAGATCTACATGGAGAATCCCCAGGGATTTATGCTAGACTCATCTTTGGTCTGTTGACAGAAGAAGTCCCTTTATGGACTCAAGAAGGCTCCAAGGGCATGGTATGCCAAGATGGACTCCTACTTGTTGTCAGAGAAATTTTTACATTGTAAATCATACCCAAATGTCTACATGCTCAGGACAACTGATTCACTTCTACTTTTAGTTATGTATGTCGATGATTTTTTGATCATCGGGTGCTCAAATTTAGCAATTGTTGCAGTCAACGGGATTCTACATGACAAGTTTTTTATGACGGACATGGGTCCTCTACACTTCTTCCTTGGACTCAAGATCAGTCAGGATGCATCAGGCATCAAATTGTCTCAGGCCAAGTTTGAACGAGATCTCCTTGAGATATTTCAAATGACAAAATGCAAGTCTGCTCTGAATCCTTTCCTATCAGGATTCAAACTTGAGGATGGTGGGGAGACTCCATTGGTTGACAGCGCACTGTATAGACAGCTAGTGGGGAGCTTGTTCTATCTCACACACTCCATACCAGACCTATCATATGCAGTTGGTGTAGTTTCCAGGTTCATGCAGGAGCTACATGAGCTACCTTGGAAGGCTGCAAAGTGTATCCTTCGATACGTACAGGGCACCATCACCTTTGATATTCATTATGTAGCACAATCTACATTATATATCATCAGGTTTACTGATTCCGAATGGGTTGGCGATAACACTGATCGCAAGTCCACATATGGTTACTCACTTATTCTTGGTTCTGGGCCTATCTGTTGGTCGAGCAAGAAGCAAGCTGCCATTGCTCTATCTTCAGCCTAGGTGGCAGTTCACTCTCGTAACTGCCTGAGAGACTAGATTAGGTGGCAGTTCATTCCCATAACTGTTGGTGTGTGTCCATATCAATCTAGACCACCAATATGGCACATTGGTTCTCCTCCAGTGCACACTCATTGAGTTAGACAGAGTATATCATGTGTAAATTATTCATTATTCACAACGGTTAATGAGAATTCTTCTATTATTTCTCTCCTTCTTCTTTCTCAAATTCGCTCTGCAAATGTGTGTATTATTGTTTAGCTAGATCTATTATGTTCAAGTTCAACACATTTACAAATATTAATGGAATATTGAGGTATTGATCCACTTTGATGGACGGTTTATTTAAGCCTTTCAATTTGTTGTTCATGTTGTTGTAGATTTTTGTTGTTGTCGTTCTTTTATGAAAGCTTCCTAATGAATGTATTCATCTAGGAGAAAATCAATTTGAGGAGGCTCTCCCTTTTTCTATATTTGTTGTTTTATTTATGCATGTGTCCTCCTTTTTTCTATCAACTAAGTTTCATATTTGGAAGCACATTACATCCATAAAACAACAACTTTATAATTTTATTTATGAGTGGAAATCTTAGCCCCCAAGACTAGTTTTCTACAACATATTTCCAGCAAATACTTGAGGTTCAAATGTATCAAATTATGGCCTTTCTAACTTAAGTGCATAACTTAAATATGAATGTATCAAATAGTTACCTTATTTACTAATTTTTAGAAGATAGTAAAAAAGCCTCTTCTATCATATGACATGCTTCAAAGTAGTTGTTTGTGACACACTCTCTCATTTATCCAATGCCTTATGACTCCATTAGCTCATGATTGATAGGAACTATTTTCCTTCCATCTCTTTTTTACATTTGTGGGTCATTCATTTTCATATCTTGTCCTCATCTTGAAATCATCCAAGTCTTACTCATGTAGTTACATACTAAGGTAATTACAGATTGAATGGTGAAAATGATGATAAGAGACCTGATAGAAAACTGTGGGTAGTACAATTTTATTTTTTATTTTTTTTTAAAACAATACAATGTCGTCGGATATCCGACCCCATGAAGTTTGTGTCTGATGACAACGCCATAGGTCTGACGCCCTATGGATTCAGATATCTTATGGCCCAAGGTACAAGATGGTCTGACTCCATGAATTTTGCATCTAACAGCCATGCCATAGGTCGAACGCCCCTATGGAGTCAGATATGCATCCCCTATGTGGCAGGATGATCGACAACCCAGCCATTGATCCGACGGATGTGGAAGTTAGATATCTGACAGCTATAGGGACATGATGATCGACGACCCAACCTATAATCCGATGGTTGTGGAAGTTGGATAACTGGTTGCTGCTATTGTGTGTCGACTAACCGACCATGTCCCACTGACAATTAAACAAAAAGAATTCTGTCGAATTTTAGACGTGTAACTGTCGAATTTCAGACAAATTGGCTGTCGGATTTTGGGTACAAATGTAGTTTTTTTACCTTGGTATTATCACCAAGAAGGAACCACACATGTGCATCCATGATTCTCTTCTCACTCCACTAGTGATTAGTCAGTTAACTAATGAATGCAATGCCAATTAAATAGGACTAGGTGGCATTTCACTTCAGTGTATATCAGTGAGTGTCTAGATCTCTCTAGATCACTACTATGGTGAATCAATTTACTCATGTAGAGTATATCATGTGAACTTTTACCATTACTCATTCTGTTAATACAGTTCTTTCATTCTACTCTCTTCTCTTCTCTCTTGCAAGCTTTGTGTGTTCATTTTCTACTAGCTAGGTTCACTGTGAAAACTTCACACTATTTTAGGCTTTGCTTCCTAGATTTTGTTTGTGCCCATTGTCTTATTATCAAAATTGTGAGAGATAGTGTCTGTAATAGTTTCGTATCTTTCATGAGGTGTATTGTTTCATGCAAGTTTTGTTTAATTCATATTGAACTACTTCAAGCTTTCATTTTCTAATATATGTCTCATTTCTACATCTATGATTGTCTTTATGGTTTTTTTCAAGTGGGTAATGCCTTACATGTAATTTTGAGCTACATAAACTTCACAGAGTCTCTCACCTGTGCATTAAGATGTACTTAATCACTATCCTTCATGGGTTTTCTTCACATTCTAAGAACCCATATGGGTTTCGGACCTACTTTCCTAACAACGTTTGTACATGATATTCAATGCCTTTCAAATAAAACTAGATGTGCAGAACGTGATAAGAGACAAATGGATCTTCTAGGTGGGCACAAAGACACCAGGATTGATTTTGAGGATCAGATTTTTTATTCGCAATGAAAGATATGATACTCATTGATTTTTATCTCCAATTCCAATTAATGTTCGTTTAATGAACACCAAAGCAAGAAAATAAGATCACATGCCCACAAGAGACATCAAAGGAAGAAAACACACAATTTATCTTGTCTCTTGTGTGTTTTTTATTCTACATGTTTTAAGATGTGAGCATACAACATTTAGAGTTGTAAAGTCGACATAGAATGTAAATCTCTCGAGTTTCAAGGTCTTTGGTAGCTAACTTCATGTAGTTAATGGTTTTTATAACGATAGTTTTCTTTATGTTTTGAGAAGCTTTTATTGGTCTCTGAGTCATTTATTTAATCATTTGGTGACGACTTTTGGATTCATAGTTTATCGTTTGTACCAAGTTTGTTTGTATATGATAAAAGATTTGGTTTTCAAAGAATTAGCTACATAAGTTATGCAAAACCTTGATCTATTCAAACCAATAGCATCTTACTTTCTCATGGATTTTGTTCACCCAATGTTTTCTTCATGATTATCTTCAAGTTTGGAGCAACATGGTTAGGATTTTGGTTTTTGACACAACTTATCTGATGTGTTTTATTGCATTAGAGAGATTTGTATTGTAGCTAGATGAAGAGACGGTCTACAATCTGACTGGAGCTCAACCTAGGTAGGTAAGGCCTTGGTCATAAGCTCTACTAAGGAAAGGTCCTAGTGTTAGTTTCCAATATTTAATTATGTTGGTTAGTGCTTCATCCATGGAAACTTTTGTTCCAACTACCTATTATAATGGGACTACTTCTCCCTATTGGATTAACAAAGGAGATAATGCATGGCAAGTGGTATTGACCACATTTGTGGGAATGCATATCATGTTAGGCATATTCGTCCTATATGGAATCTGTTGGCCCTTGACCAAGTTTTGGAGATCCTTGGTCATGTTTGACCTATTTTGGGACTTCGACAGGTTGGTCGAAGGTGCAACGCAAGTCAAAGCAAAGATCACGGGATCTCGACCCTTTTTTAAGGAATTTTTGGGTTTTGGGCTTATGTAACGAGTATGGGGATGTCGGCCCATGGTTTTACCCATGTTTAGGCCCTTTTTCAAAGTATAAATAGATATCTAGGTGAGGTAGGAAAGGGTTAATGTGCTAGAGAAGAAGTTGTAAGTTGTGCTAAGTGCAAGTGTTGTAAGAGGCTTTTTTCTCAGTGTATGTTGAGACTTGTGAATCTAACTGTAGGTCATATGTAGTGCTTTGTGCACAGACTATAAGAAGGATTTGTGTTGTAACCTAGCTCGGGGAAGGAGGATATGGCGAGGTGCATGCAAAACTCATGTCCTCT
This sequence comes from Picea mariana, assembly GCA_032191745.1. Taxonomy (NCBI): domain Eukaryota; kingdom Viridiplantae; phylum Streptophyta; class Pinopsida; order Pinales; family Pinaceae; genus Picea; species Picea mariana. The sequence goes on from JASDQU010372503.1 coordinate 57,068, forward strand.
ACGGAGTAGGGTTTTGATGATCTGTTCCTGTAATAATATTGACATAAGATAATAGAAGAGAAGATGAGTTGGTGGACGTATCCCCACACTAGAGTGAACCACGTATATCCTCTATTATGGTTTCTTTGTGCATTATGGTTGTTATATTGTTCATGTGATTTAGGCCTAGTACAATAATGTATGTCTAGATGAATCTGATATGATATCTTAGTGCTCAGTGATATGAATGAATGTTAGATTTGATCTATTTCCATATGCTAAGTTCTTAGATGTGTTAGATCTGGTTGAATGCTTCACTGCTCTATAATTAGGGTTTTATTTGCAAAGTAAATACTAGTTTAATACTAACGAATGGTAACTGTTAAGTGCCTTGTTAGAGTATTGTAATCACAGATATGTGTCCCACTTAGGTTGTAGACAGTTGAGTCATACAACCACCCCTGCCTCTACCTCGGGTGAGAGTTCATCTGCTTCGCAGGTGTTTCCAAAAGGGCCGGTAGTTAGGGTTTTGTTGGTGTTTTGTTGAAGCATTGAACACTAGGTCTGCCCTTCTGTGCCAACAAATGGTTCCGTTGTCGGGACCTAAAATAGTGATTGTTGGTAACTGAGGAAAAGAAAAATCTATGTGTGTAGATCTGTTTCCCTAGTGGGCAATATTCTACTAGTCTTGTGAAGCTCTGTGCTAAGAAGACAAATTGAAAAAAAAAGAAAAGAGGTAAGATCTGAAAGCTTAGTGCTCTGAAAAAGGTAAGATAAGTGAAAATTCTTTGTTTCAAAAGTATGGATCTAGGTATGTTTGATAAAAAAAATCCTAGTCTGAAAACTAGGGCACAATTAGAAGAAAGAAGATTTGATATGAGTAGATCTGATAGAAAGAGTGAAAGATATGTTATTCCTATGCATAGAAAGAATATTTGGACTAACAATTCAATGCAAGATCCTAGAAAGAATTTTTTGCAGGAGACTTACTATAACCCTAGTGTACAGTATAGGAAAGGTTGGGGATCATTTAAAAGAAAGAGAGGATTAACCCTGTATCATTTAAGTTGTAGAAGATCAAGACATCTGGCTAAGGAATGCCCTGGTAGAAGACCTAGTTGCCTTTGTTGTAAAGAAATGGACCGTGAAGTTCTGGATTGCCCTATAATGATTGCTAAAGTTGAAAAAATGAATATGGAATAAGAAAACCATGATAAAGGACAAGAGACTAAGAATATAGCAGAATCCCAGAAAGAATCAGAGACTGCATTATTGCAGATGAAAGAAACCTTGAATAGTCACAAATATAATAATCTATCAAAGATCTTAAAAGAGAAAGAGTGCATAGAAACAAGAATAGGAGACTTCGACATAGACTATGTTCTGGATGAGGAAACACAGGTGAATATCATGACAGAAAGAAATTGGGAAATTTTTGGAAAGCCTGATATGATTCCTTCATTGGGAGGAATAGGATTATTTATAGAAAAGCTAATAAATCTATGTGGAAGACTTACCCAGACATCTATGAGTTCTCATGGAACTTCGATAGAGGAAGAATTTGAGGTCATTAAATTTGTTGAGAACAACGCCTCGTTTTCTATTTTGCTAGGAAAATCTTGAATTGAGAAAGATCAAATCTGAAGAAAATGAGAAGAGGAATCTCTAGAACAGAAAAAGAAAGAATTAAAAGATTTCATGACTAGGAGAATAACACACTTGATAGACGAACAGGAAAACAATTCAAAGCTACTAAGGACTAGAGATTGGGATGTCAAATATGAAAGAAAACAAACAGAATTGAAAGATTTGTCCATACAGGAGACTAGAGCACCTACCCCAGACATAGAAGAAGTATCACCCTTGAATCCTATGAAAGATCATCAACAACACAAAGTTACTGCACCAAGAGAAGATAAGAATCAAAATGGGAAGAGGAACCCAGTAACTCAGATTACACGAAAGAAAGTTAGAAATCTGAGCAAGAAGAAAGCAAATTTGGAAGAAGCTCCAGAAAGAACATCGCAAAAGGAAGGTTTATAGAATTCGAACTTCGCCAGAATATCAGGATAGCACAAATTAGCACTTTGCCATGGTGTATCAATATAACCATTGGAGACATTATGACCTTTAGATCGATGCTCTTGAATGATTAGGAAAGCATTTATGGCCTAGAAGCTCGCCACTAGACCATTGGGACCATGCCATAATGGTTGGGAGTGCATTGATTAAGGATTTTTCGGCCCATTGGAAGAATTCATTGCGACGTTTCCTATTTATCCCATCAAACGGTACATCGAGAATACTTTTGCAAATAGTGATTATTCAAGCCCATAGAGAGATGACTACTACCATGTTGTGTTCATTGAGACTTCACCACCGATTCTATTACATTGAGAATTTTTTCATCAACCTGAGATATCTTATCTCGAGTGTGCATGTCGGACGACATTAACACAGTAGAAAAATCCATAGAAGAAATTATAATCGACCTCATAGCAGAGAAGGTGATGTCCATAGGATTTCAAGCCTCATCGATGAGAGGAATACAAGCCTCCCCGTTGACTGCTCGTGGATCTGGACCATCCTGAGCTATGACCAATAAATGCACCAAGCATCGTGATGACTTGGCGAATGAGAAATTAATCCCATCCATCCTGTCGGACTACATCCCACCCCTGGTCGATGTGGTGAGTCATGAAAGTGTCCTGAGGGACTTCGACTACACCATGATTACTGTGTATGTCCCGAAGGGGATACGCATAGTTAAACCATAGCTAGAACGGATCCTAACCCTAAAGATTAATGACTACAATCTGGGCAACTGCAAGAGCTATGGCACGCTTGCACCCCACAAATATTTGACCAATATGAAGGGAAAGAAATTGAAGATCATTCCCCAACCATGGACCATGAACATTATGCAATCCACTATTCTGAACGTAATGAAGATACCCCATTTTGGAAGGCATCAAGAGGTTAATGTGTGCGTTAAACTCCTGATATTGTGCTTTCATGGAGGTTATATGTGGCTAGACAGACACATCACCATCAATCCGGCATTGATCCATAGGATCACTTAATTAAGTATGCAAGGACCAGACCCACAAGACTTTTACCCAGGGAAGGTTGCAAACCTCACCCTGGCACAGAGGATGAAATATACCTATGATGATGTGGAGAAGGGGACGCGAGGCTACAAGGTAGCTTCCATTCAGAATGGCACAATGCACCTTGCTTGCTAGTTGATTGTTGGTAAGCTAGTAAGTAAGAACAGACCCACGCAGGTCATGAGGTTTGTCGTTGACCTCACTGAAAAATGTGCGCAAGGACTATAAATGAATTGGGTGAGTTACCTAGTCAACCAGTTAGAATTGGATTGTCGCGAATCTTGGGATCAGGGCTATGAGTTCCATTTTAGTTGGTTGTTGATTCTCATCACATTCATTGCTTGGGAGATTTCAGAAGAAGCGACCTTCCCTAACATTGAGCCATTTGAACCTCTTGCGGAAAAGTTCACCATGATTTGGTATTCAAGAAATATGGGGAAACAATGGCAGTCGAATGCGATGTTCCATGGATACCACCTGTAGTTGAAAAGGGATATTGAGTCCTTCCCTCGTATGATGTTGAACACCCTTCATAGGTTTGGGCCAATGGAGAATTTTCACACTGACATGCATTTTATTTATATCACTACGCACACAAATGAAAGTAAGGAAGAGCTTCAGTCCTATTATAAGTTTACAAAGGNTCATAGGTTTGGGCCAATGGAGAAGTTTCACACTGACATGCATTTTATTTATATCACTACGCACACAAATGAAAGTAAGGAAGAGCTTCAGTCCTATTATAAGTTTACAAAGGAGGACATGGAAAAAATCACTAAGGAATGGCTCAAACTATCTGACCCCAACCTAATTAAAAGTCCGATGGTTACTCATGAAGAGTATGATGCACCTAGTAGTAGTAGAAGGAAGAAGAAAGAAGAGGCACGGGAGCTTAACAATGTATCAGATGAAACTGCTTTAGAGTCACCAGGAGGAGGAGGTGATGACATAGTAGACAAATAAGAGAACAATGGGGAAGAATATAAGAAGAAGAAAGGTGAAGTAACACCGCCACAAAATCCCCCTAATGACACAGAGGCATCTAAGAAAAGAAAGGTTTCCCCCACAAAACCTTCTTCACGGAAGAAGTCCAAAGCTAGCAAGCCCAAGATGGAGACTATACTCATAGTGGATGACATCAACCTAATCATCATTGTTGTCTCAGATACCTCATAAGATCTCTTACAGTGCAATGAACAAAAATAGGAAACCATGTACGGAAGAATTGAGGCAGAGATGAGAGGGGTATAGCAAGCCCTTCAATCGAGTCGTGCAGTGTCCACTGTGCCCCCGCCATCAGATGAAATAGAGTTGGGATATGAGCCTACCCAACACTACAGAATAGTTGATGCCACTGAAGCTCACCTTCATCACGTGCAGGAAGAAAAATAATAGGCCACAGCGGCCCTAAAGCAAGTACAAAAGGAAGTCATAGAGCAACATCGAGTTTCACAGCAGGAGAAGGATCACCTCCAAACCAAGTTCAAAGAAGATAAAGAACAAATCCAATAGGAGAAAAAATAGTTTCTTGTAGAGCAGGTTGGAGTCAAAGAAGTAGTCAACAGAGTCCTTTGCTCTGTGATGGGCTTGGAATAGATGGAATAAGAACCAGTGGAGAATCAAGTGAAAAATCTTGTTGAAACCATCTAGCAGCTTCAATAGAGAGTAGTAGAATTGGAGCTACAAATAGTACCAAGCACTCCATAGGAAGTGCGATACCAGAGAGAAAACAACGCCTGAAGCCTAGTCCAGAGAATCAAGGCCTTAGCTTTGGAATGAAAATATCTAAGCAGTCGAAGTGCGCATACTTATGAGAGCCTTACTGAGGATCCTGAACTATAGAAACTGGAGTCACATCTCCATGAGGCAAAGAAGCAAGCAGCAACAGTACAATCATAGTTGAAACTCCTATCAGCAGTTGAGCAGATGAAAAGATCCCAAGAACAGTGCATGACTCAGCAACATGTCCATGCCATATAGAGAAAAGTCCTAGAAGTGACTCAGAAGCTCCAGCCAATCCATGATGTAGCTTGCCTATTGTTTGAGGAGATATAAGGATGGGGATCATATATGGAACAAGTAGTCACTTCAGTAGACCAGCACTTAGAGGGACTTGTAACATGGGAAGTTATTTAGGATTTCCCCGAGCAAGAGGCCTTGGAGAAGCAGCTTGAGCCAAGCTCGAGTATTTTGAGGTAGAATTACCTAGAGCAGAGTGACTCGGGATGAGTCACAGGTGACTGTTGGGGGCCTGTTGGTCCTTGATCAAGTTTTGGAGATCCTTGGTGATGTTTGACCTATTTTGGGACTTCGACAGCCTGGTTGAAGGAGGAGCGCAAGTCAAAGCGGAGATCCCAGGATCTCGACCCCTTTTTAAGGCATTTTTGGGTTTTGGGGTTATGTAACGGGTATGGGGATGTCGGCCCATGGTTTTACCCATGTTTAGGCCCTTTTGTAAAGTATAAATAGATATCTAGGTGAGGTAGGAAAGGGTGAATGTGCTAGAGAAAAAGTTGTAAGTTGTGCTAAGTGCAAGTGTTGTAAGAGGCTCTGTGCTCAGTGTATGTTGAGACTTGTGAAGCTAATTGTAGGTCATCTGTAGTGATTTTTGAATAGACTGTAAGAAGGATTTGTGTTGTAACCTAGCTCGGGGAAGGAGGATTTGGTGAGGTGCGCGCAGATCTCATGTCCTCTGTAGAGTAGGGTTTTGATGCTTTTGTGCCTATAAGAAGATTGACAGAATATAATAGAAGAGAAAAAGAGTTGGTGGATGTAGCCCCACAATGGGGTGAACCATGTATATCATGTGTTATTGTTTCTTTGTGAAATATGGTTGTTATATTGTTCATGTGATTTAGGCCTAGTACAATAATGTATGTCTAGACGAATATGATATGATAGCTTAGTGCTTAGTGATATGAATGAATGTTAGATTTGATTTATTTCCATATGCTAAGTGCTTAGATGTGTTAGATCTGGTTGAATACTGCGTTGCTCTTTAATTAGGGTTTTATTTGCGAAGTAAATACTGGTTGAATACTAACGAATGGTAAATGCTAAGGGCCTTGTTAGAGTATTGTAATCACAGATCTGTGTCCCATCTAGGTTGTAGACACTTGAGTCCTACAACCACCCATTCCTCTACCTCGGGTGAGACTTCGTATTCTTTGCAGGTGTTTTCGAAAGGGTCGGTAGTTAGGGTTTTGTTGGTGAGTTGTTGAAGTGTTGAACTCTAGGTCTGCCCTTCTATGCTAAAAGAATCATAGTCAAGAAGAAATGGGTTGTAAATTTTCCTTCCATGACACTTTTCATTTTGTAGATATTTGAAAACAATATAACAAACACAAAAGACAATTGAAAACACCAAAACCTTATACCAAAGAGAGAATGTTTTTTCTATTATATCCGATGTGTATAATCACAAGGAATAACTCCTCTAATTATCATAGGTTGAGAGGAAACATCATTGAATGTAGGTGGTTGGGAAGTTCACCTATTACGGTAAACAGGTGGTTGGGAAGTTCACCTATTACAGTAAATAGGTGGTTGGGAAGTTCATCTACTATAGTGACCTAAGTAAACTTAATCACATAGTGTCATATGATGTATGTACACCAATAACCCCCCATAATTGAAACTTATGGAACTATGAAAAAGACATTAAATCTAAAAAATGGGTTCCAACTACTAGGCCTACTAAGGTACCTATTGATCGAAAATATTGTCTTACTATCTTTAAGTCAAACTCACAAGGATAAATCCCCCTATGTTTTTAAAGAGGTGTTACTCCTCTATATTTAAATAATATACAAGAATGTAAAAGAGTCCTGAGAGAGAACTAGGATTATTCTTGAAACAAATATTCACATGTGAAGAATACCTAAGAGAGGACCATGATTATTCTTGAAACAAATATTCACATGTGAAGAATAACTGAGAGAGGACCAGGTATCTCATAGAAAGTAAATATTCACACTATAATATAAGGTTATAAACCCAGAGAGTAAATAGTCTCACAAAATGACATTTCCATCATATTATTCAGCAAAGTAAGACACAATATTCAACACATGGACATAAAATAAGGACCACATATGGAAAATAACTTTAGATGATCATTTCATTAAGATCCATTTTTTTTTTATAGACACACATTTGAAGTCTCATGCCTAGATATTAAATTCTGATAAATCATTAATGATATGTCCCGAATAGTTCTATGGGAACCTAAAAGATCATAGATGTCTTTATAAAAAAAAAATAATAATTTCTAAGAGTTCATGAAAATTAAATTGCATTTTCCCTTCAAAGAGGACTAGGATTGGGCTCACGCGGACCATGAATTGAAAGAGAGACCTAGAAGATAAAAAGGAGACAGTCAAGGTTCATCCTTTTCTTTTCATAAATTCTGAAAAAAGAAGAGGCAAAGTGACTACTGACTAAGGAAGAAGAAACAGAGAGAGAAAGAACAAAGTGACTACTCCACTTACTATCATGGACGTTTTGAACCCTTTGGATGCCTTTTACATATTCTTTTATAGTATTCTCTTCATCTTTTTGAAACTTCTTTTTAGTTGGGGTTTTATATGTCTTTTTTTAAATTTGAACTCTTATATCTGTGCCACCATCTAGGACCCACCTTATAAGTTTATAAATTTCTTTACATAAATGATTTTCCAAAAATAACTTGTTTCCAAACCCAAAAATAGTCCCGCCTATAATTTAAATGTTTGGGCTTGATAACTGATATTTAAGCCATCAAAACCACTTACAATGTTTTCTTCATCTCTTTACCTTTCCAATGAGCTCTCATTTACTCAAATCGAACGTCAGGATCAAAATTTGTGAGCTCCGGAAGATTGAGACTCAGCCACCATTGATCTAACCTAGTGAAATTTGGGTCTTTGATTTGCAGATTTGACTTTCTTTTATTGGATCATGTTGTCATTGATGCCAATAGTTTGATTGATCGATTTCAATTGATTGATTGATGTCAAAGGATTGATTGATTAATGATTTATGAACAATGTATATGTATTGTCCTTGATGAGAATGATAGATGTCAAAGTGGAAACCAATTGATAAAGATGGATCATTGATATGATGCATAGTCCTTGATGAGAATGATAGATGTCAAATTGGAACCAATTGATAAATATGGATCATTGATATTATGCATAGATGAAGATGGATCAATGAGTTTTCATTGATACATGATGATGTATAGTTTGTTTGATGAAAATATGATTCATTATTGTCTTATCATGATTGATAAGTTGCACAAATGGATGAGCTCCAAAGTGGTCCCCTTATGGTGAAAGCCCTCACAGGAAGACGCTTTGTGGATTGCGTTATCCTAGAAGAATGGTTGGAGGACCCATGCTTGTATGTGGAATAATGAGATGAATATCAATGAATTTTTGGGTGAAACTATCCTATATGGATAGTGCTTGTCATACCATTTCCAGTGGTATGTGGAACGTCACACAACTCCTCACGGTTTGAGAGTTATGACCTTATGAAGTTGGAGGAACCCCATATGAAGGCTTGAAGCCCCCAAGGTCAAAGAAATCAAAGTGACCTAAAAGAAGAAATAATTATTCAAATGATAAAGTAAAAGTGACAAAGTCAAGGTGGATTATTTAAATAATAAAGAGAAGGGACAAAATCAAGAAGGAATATTTAAATGATAAAGTATTGTAGAACTTTCTATTTATGGAAAGTGGTTAACCCTAAAATAAGGAAAATAGGTTAAGTGACCTAGAAATGGGTTAAGTGACCTAGAGGCTGAAAGTATAAATAAGAAGCTAGGATCTCTTGTGAACAGTACATTTTTGGAGAGAATCCTTGTTGTGGATCAATGGAGAGATTCCTATGAGAATGTCTTTTGGAGTATTGATGGAGAGCTTCTTGTGAGAGAATCTATGGTATGGATCTCTTGAGCATGATTGAATATCTATTCTGAGAAATAAATTGAGAGGAGGATCTTATGGACACTTCAAATTTTCGGCAATATCAGAGATCTTGAGGGAAAAAGTCTCAGAGCTTCAGAAACCCTAGTTATACAGGGGCTGTAATGGGCTAGGGAGCGTACATACGCAGGATGTATGAAGACAGGGCATGTACAGTGGATGGAATGATGAAGACTTGTGTTTGAGCTGGTGCCAAGCTCCTAGATGATGAGGCAGGTTCCAGATCTGCATTCTATGGGCTCAGATTTGCCACTGAGACACTGGTATGGTTACATTATTGTCTTGATGGATACTATTGTTTGATGTGTTGTGAATGCTTAGGGAATTCTTGGTATGGCTTCTATGATGTGGTTTATTTTGGCTGTTTTGGTTAATGGAGTGATCAGTACTCTTTGGATTCGGTGGTGACATGATTGCTATGGTATACTAGTTGTTTATACATGTTTGAGATAGCATTCATAATAATTTATTGTGGAGCATGAGCAAGCTATTGGAGAGCTTGGAGATGTTGTGACTGGATGGTGGTCAGATTGGACAGTCAGAGATAGAAGAGAATGATATATTGATTGTAGAGAATATGAGTTGATCTTGAAGGACAAACCCTAATAGCTCATAAGGTATACACATGTTGTTGTATAGAATGTTCGCGTGCATACGCGGGCTATAGTGAGCTAGAGCACGTACACATGTGTGCTACACTACTGACAATTAGTGTACCTGTTGTAGATTGATATCTGTTGAGGAGTGTTGCCTCATCTCAGTTGGTTTTGAGGGTGTAATTCGAGTCTTTCATTATGGAGTTGGTGCTCTTGTAGAGTTGTACTCTATTCAGTTGTTGCTGAAAACCCCCTAGATTGTTGTTAATAAAAAGAAAAATTGTACATACATATTGTGTTCTTTGTGTTCCTTATGGTGATGACTTGTTGATGATATATTGCTGATATATGTTGTTGATATATGTTCACATCTAATTGGTTATAAATGGAAGCAATGGGTAATGAGTAAATATTGAATATTAACTAAGGTGTTTTGTGTAAGAGGGAACTTTTGGGAAAAACAAACCCACACTCATTCACCCCCCCTCTAAGTGTGGTAGGTGTGTCCAACATCTTTGTCCCACATGCATTGTGGGAGGGTTCTCATGACATATTTATAAATCAATTTTGTCTCCATGTTATTTGTGAATGAATTAGAGAGAGTCATATAAATCTAAGTAGCTTGTGCATATGGTATCTTTTGAATACCATGTCATCACCTAGTCATCATGCCAAGTCACTATCCATTCATCTATATCCATCCATGTGTCACTTGGGGTAGGTCCACTTCGCTGCCATGTTTCCACGTATGATAGGTCTTCACTGTCATGTGTCCATGTATAATAGGTATAATAGGCTTTAAAGATAAGACCTAGAAAACCAATGAAATCATTACCAAAAGGAAGCTATAACACTGCAAAGATTTTATCAATTGATCAAAACTATTCCAACATTACAATCTCAAAGAACAAAATCAATATTGACAAAATTTTGACCAATGCTCATGACCTCCATAGTGAAACCACTCACAAGACTATCCCAAAATCACCTTAAGATGAGCAAATTCATAAAATTCAAGCTACAAAGAAAGTTGAGTGTTAGGGTCCTAACCCGCACATAGGTAGAACAATATATTTGGATGTAATAAAGGTCAATATTAATAAGGCCTTTCAATAAAATAGAATAAGGAAGATGTAAGAAGACCTAATAGAAGCTTCTTCTTCTAGAAGGATCTTCCTCTAGATGCTTCTTTTTAGTATAAATAGGAGTCAAGGGTATGAGAACCCTATCTTGGATATTATTGTAATAGAGCTCTTCTCAACTAGAGGTTTCCCCCTCGAAGAGGCCCATGAACATTTCTTTCAGATTCAAAGTGTTATTTCTATTATTATTCTCTTATCATTTCAATGCTATTGTGGTGAATGTTCTGGTTATATTATTGTTATTCTGCCATTTCTAGCATTTTATTTATGTTCTGCATACATTTTATATCTGGTATATTACAAGTGGTATCAGATAACTTTCCTCGGCAGAAAGTGTGGGTTAAATTTTTTTTTCAGGGTAGAGACATATTCCGACGTCTTTAAGCCACAGAGATATGTCGTTATGCACATAAACCCACAGTTGAGGGATTCATACACACAGGAAATACAAGTGGTACTTAAGCGCACATCTGTTGGCCACCCTTGTAACCCCTATTGGTACCCCTTCGAGTGGTAGCGCATCAAACAACACCTGTGTATAGATCGGCCTAGATTACCTAAAGCCCTCTTTAGATAAACCGATCGGACACCTGACTGCTATAGTGTCACCGAGAACAACACTCGGGAAGATACTCTCTAGTACCTAGGTAGTTGGGTAGTACGACTAAGGGTATGGTCTATCCTCCTTAGTTAGTGCCCTGACATATTGGGCCGAGTACTACTGTTGGACCCCGCACCTATATCAGATAGCTATAGCACAGGGAAAACCCTTGTCTGTAGAACCCTTGAATACCTAACCCTTGGGGAAAGAAACATACACATTTCTTTTTGGTTAAGCATTTGGGCATTTGAGACCTATTCCATTAGATTCATCTCTTCTCCCTTATCACATTCATCCATGTCATTTTTCAAAAAAATGTTTTACCCCGCACGCCCCTTTTCAGTTCCCGCATCCTCATGGCCCATACTCGTAGCCAAGACTTGGAAGCTCATTTCAACACTTTTAAATCTGGTCTCATCGAAACCCAACAAGAAGTGAAGAATCTCAGTGCCAATGTTGTCGCCATCAATACAACCATGCAGTCCTCAATGGAGGAAATCAAACAAGACCTCACCACCTAGCTTGAATCAGTATTTTTGGCACTCTACACCAAACTGCATATCCCTACAGATAACGCTTCCTCTTCCTCACCTCCACATCCTGAAGGTGATCATTCCTCTCATTCCCATAACTTTCAGAACCATCACTTTCAACGTGACCTACACCTTCAGCTGGTGGATATGACCAAATTTGATGACTCGGACCCCACTGGTTGGGTAACACAAATGGAACATTATTTCTCTTTATACGACATTACAAACGACTTGGCCAAACTCTGGTATGGTTTTCTCCATCTAGATCAAGAATGGTGGCAATGGTGGCAATGGAGAAAAAAATCTCATCAAGGGTATATTTCTTGGACACACTTTGTGGCAGAGCTTTATGAACACTTTGACACTGACACCAACCATTTGTCCCATTTGAAAAAGTTGAAACAATTAGGAATAGTGGAAGACTTTATAGCTTCCTTTGAGTGCCTGGCTTTTAGAACAGAGGGCATGTCTGATGCCTTTTTCGAGTGTTTTATCAACGGCCTCAAAGATGATATTTGGGCCCATGTACTCATGGCTCGGCCTCAGAGTTGGGTGGAGGATACTAAAAGAGATAAAGAAGCACAACAAGTTGTATCTTCTCAAAACTGAAAACCCTCCTTTATCCCTCGCCCTAAACTAGTAAATACCACGACTCCCCCTGCTCCACTAAATATCCAAAAATTGACCAAGGCTTAAATGGTTGAATGCCAACTCAAAGGTTTTTGTTATAACTGTGATGAAAAATATTTCTTGGGCCACAAGTGTAAAGAACAAAAACTTTTTATGGCCATATCCGAGGATATTTCGGAAGAGGATGTAGAAACTCCCCTAGTGTCTCAGTCACCTGAATCCACTGACATAACCCCTCCCTCGGACCCTCCCAAAGTAGAACCAATCATTTCCCTCAATGCTCTCACTACCTTCTCCTCTCCCCAAACCCTCAAGCTAATCGGTTACATCAAGCATCAGAAGGTCATCATTCTGATTGATAGTGGTAGCACCCATAATTTTACTCATCACCGCATTGCCCAAGAAACTCATTGTTACATCCATGTCATCAATAATTTCCAAATGATGATTTCCAATGGTGGTTCCATGAAATGTGGAGGGCGTTGTGAAAATGTGCATCTCCAAATTGGTGACTACCACCTGAAATCTCATATGCTTTCTATTGACATGGGAGGTTGTGACATTGTGTTGGGTGCAAACTGGCTAAGGACTTTGGGTCCCATTTTCATGGATTTTAAATACTTAACCATGCAATTCGACCACGAGGGCCACCAATATAAGTTCCAAGGAATCACCGTCGGTTCACATGAGATCATTAGTTCCCATCGCATGGAAAGGCTTCTCAAAAAAGGTCATTCTGGTGTTATCGCCCAACTCCATGCCATACAAGCAACAGAGACACCCTCGGTCCCGCAAGACCTCTAAGCCATCCTTTCTAAACATCAATTGGTATTTTCCACTCCCCAAGGACTCCCTCCTTTCCATTGTTGGAGCCGCCTTTGTTTTTTTTTAGCCCGTCACAAATTTCATTTTTTATGCCTGAAATCAAAAGATAGTTTTCGTATGTTCCGTCTGTGGTTTCAAGATATCTGAAGCTTTATCACGCAAGAAGCGATGATTATTGTAATCTCGAGATGAGTCCTACCTTTCATAAAAATGTTTCCTCTTTGTTCTACCTCGGGATCTCATAGGTCGGATACTATAAGTCACGTAGTTCACACGTCCCGAGCTACGAAACGACGAAATCGTTTAATTTTTCACCCAGGGAAGTAATGGGAGTAGAGTTTTCTTAAACCATGAGTTAAACGTCATCGGGTTTTCGCACCTCGGTGCTCACCAAATCCAAAAGTTTATTTTCGTAGCCCCGATAGCCGAGAAAATGAGGTCCTTATTTTAGTAACCCAGGTCAAGGTTAAAAGTAAAAGATAAACCATGGTAAAAGTTCTGTCGGCAATTCGCCACTCGGTGTTTTCTTTTTTAAAAGTTACACCGTCTAAACCCCAACTCGCAAAATCATGATAAGGATATAAACGTAATTAATTAATCACTAAACCCGAGTTTATATTCCCTTTTTATTAAGTCGTATTATCGCGATCTCATGGTTTCGCAGCTCGGCACACAAACCTCCCGGAAACTTATTTTCGAAGCTCCGAGTCGCGATATGACGAATATAATAATGATGAAATTAATTGAGCTCCAAAGTTGATCATTGCAATCTCAGGTGTTAGAGGTTCAAAGTGTTAAAGAAAAGTTATTGATACAATGAGTGGCGAAAGATAAATTAATGTTGGTAAAACCGGATTAATTAAGCTAAATCAATTTATCCCGTGTTTTGATGCTTGCACTTTTTACGAGGTAGCCTTATTCCTTCCGTGCACCAATTGATATTTCAAACCGAAAAAATTTATGGCATTAATTAGGAAATAGGGCAAATCGATGAATAAAGATCGTATTTTTATGGCAAGATTTATTTCTAAAAATGATTTGACAGGCCTGTTCTGAAACGTACCGAGTTTTTGAATATATATAAGAGTTGTTATGCATTTTAACAAATTCATTTCTACATTACGCAGAGCACATTATCATTGAGCAAGCTGACTTCTCTATGTATACGTATTTCTATCACAGAAGAGCTAAAACACAATCTCCAGCCATGGCTCCGTGAAAAGCATCCAAAGCCAGTGTTCAGGTTTCGGGACAAGGCTCAGACAAACGTCTGGCACCAAGTGAAGACAAAGAAGAAGAAATGGAGCATTTTCTCTCCTCCCTATCATAACCAAAATTTTGTAACGATTGAGATTCTATCTTATTGTAAAGCTGTATAAATATACAATAGAAAGAAAGACACCGAGCTGGACCTTTTTGTGTCGATTGTAACAGATTTTTTACACTTTGAGAGTTAATACAAAGAAAATCTGAAGATTCTCAATTACGTCATGACTGTGTTATGAGTTTGTTTTCTTGTATCTCATATTTCATATTCCTAACTGATGAATGCTTCGTTATAATTTAGTACGACCACTACTATAGCGAATGAATTTTGGTTTTATGTAATTGTTTACTGTTTTTCCTCTGTACCAGCTATCAGCAGGTGTAAGACCGGTCAACACTTTCAGAAATCTATATATATTTTATGCTACATCGGGTTATGTCCTTATAGTTTCCTCTCTTGTTTATACGTGAGATTCTCCCTTGATAGGATCCTTACACCATAGACAGCTAAATGTTTTTCTCCCACCTCATACCTTTTATTAAGATATAACTCAGTTACGGGAAAGAGCCTTTGATTTGCACCCCGTCTTATTTCCGAAACCGTAAATTCTCTTTTATACGACCAAATTGAGACAACACTTAATTTCTCTCTGAAGTTTTTCCCTTTTCATTGTTCCTCCATGACTGTCCCTGTACCAACACAACCCAACATCGAACCCGGATTATCAAATCAAACGCACATTGCCTTAAACCTTTTTGACACTATTCTTAAAACAACTACTACCCGGGTCAAACTTGAACGTTCATGGGCAGCGATTGAACAGGATATAACCATCCAGGAACAGTTGGAAGCTAGACAACGCCAACGTAGAAATCTTCCTTAGTTTCCTTTGCCGAAGGTTTACGTTTCTATCTTTTCCACCCTTTAACCACTTTCGAATGCCTAGACACTGTATTTCTAAGCCTTAAGTACAGACTCTAGAACTACATCTTTTTGGCGCCGTTGCCGGGGAGTGAAGT
This sequence comes from Picea mariana, assembly GCA_032191745.1. Lineage (NCBI taxonomy): Eukaryota > Viridiplantae > Streptophyta > Pinopsida > Pinales > Pinaceae > Picea > Picea mariana. The sequence continues at coordinate 72,742 of JASDQU010372503.1, forward strand.
TACAAAATCTTTTTCCCTAGGAAAACGACATTTGTTTTTCGTTGAAAGTGTTACCCTTTGATAGTGAACAAAGAGTACACACCTTTTAAGGCTTCCTAATCTTTCACTTGGCGACGCCACAAATAATAAACTGGCATCCGGTCGAAGGAATACCAGACAAAACCCAGATGGTAAGCAGATTACGCCCGTTACCGATCCCGAGAAGATTCTAAAGGCGAGAGGCTCTCTTAAGCCAACTGTTGCAATTTGCAAACTTAAAACCCCACAACTGAAGAATAAGAGTTCTTCTGAACCCTCAACTTCACGCAGTCCTCTCTTTGATACTAAAGTCTTAACGCCAAACTGCTCTGAAGTTAGGAGTGAGATTCATCCGACAATCCCCTTAGTACACAAAGGAAAGGGCCCTCTTGAAATTTCATCGGCAGTTGACATACCATCTTTCCTTCAGTTAAATTTCCCGACCTCACCAAATTCTGAAGAGTGTGTTACACATTTGGTTTCCACACATGTCAGTTATCCTGATTTCGTCTCTTGCAAATCTAAGGAACCAAGTCCTCACATTCCTTATCTTTCCTCGTCGGATTTTCCTCTTCACAAAGAAAATAAAGATTCACTTTTAATTTTCCGAAACCCCCTTTACAACTTTCCACAAATAACGATGGCAGCCGCCAGAGGAGGAGGTGGAGGGTTTATAGGAGGAGGTGGAGGGTTTATCGGAGGAGGAGGGGGAGAAGCCCCTCTAGGAGGAGCTGGAGGCCAAGGGCCTGCTCCCCCTCCCATAGTGTTTGCGAAAGTTGTAGCCAGATATGCTCCCTTAGTATTGCCCGTCCCTCTACTCGACCTTCCCAAAAATTACATAAAACATTTACCAAAATTCACTGGGGAATGGGATCTGACCGCGGCCGAACATATTAATTTCTTTGATCAATTCACAGATATCCTAGGTATCGAACATGAGGACGTATATTCGAGACTTCTTGTCCAAACCTTTGAAGGCTAGGTCCGAACTTGGTTTCGGAGCCTACCTGTAGCATCTATCTTGTCTTACGACTCTTTGGAAGATGCTTTCCTCAGACAATGGGGCGAAAGAAAAGATCACTTATATTATTTAACTAAATTTGGGTCTTTAATAAAAAAGAATTCAGAAACAGACATGGAATTTATTCAAAGATTTAACAAAATGTATAACAAAATCCCAGCCGAGGTTAAACCGTCCCAACCCACGGCCAAGGTAACTTTCGCAGGGGCTTTCGAACCTGATTTTGCACTCCTTTTGCGGGAAAGAAGGGGAGCCACCCTAAACCAAATGCAGGACGATGCTGTAGAAATCGAGTCTAATATGATGACTTCTGGTAAGCTTAAAGCTAAAATAGAAACTGGAAACCAAGAAACCAAACGCTTTAGAGAACAAGCGGGTCCGTCAGGGTCTAATAGGTCTGTAGATGATAGGGTAGATGATATGGCCAGAGTAATTAAAGAACTGTCTAATAAAATATCCAGAATGGAGTTCGAACAGGCCAAAGCTGACTCTTTCCCAAAAAAGGATTTCAAGAGGAACCCCAACCCCCTGAACCAGCAAAGACAAATAAAAAATGAAGATCAAAAAATTCAAGCTCCTCTGAAGAGAGAAAATTTTATAGGAATGAGCGATCTTCAAGATTTTAGAGATTCGGATAATGATGTCACAAACTTCGGTGATGACTGCACACAACCATATCTGAATCGAGAAGATTATGAGAAATCTCTAAGCACTCAACAACCGTCGAATAAGGGTGAAGAAAGTGATCATACTGACCATTTTGAATCTCAACAATAAATTGAGATGATAATGGTTGAGATCCAACCCAAGTATAACTTAAGATCTAAGAGTAAGCCCATCTCAACTACTCAACCCAAGAAAATCCTCCAAAGAGGTCAAACTTATGAGCCTACTCTGGAAGAGAACTTATTACCCAACAGCAAAACGAAAGTAGTAAGCACACAAGAGTCTGAAGTGGAAAAAGTTGAGACCCAAGCATAAGGAACCGAAACAGCTAATAAAATTATGTCTTCAACCAAGACCATGAGTAATAAAGTGGTCCAGACGAATAAGTTGAAAAGGAAGAATTTGGAAGTCTCAACCAAAGAAACAGACAAGGTGAGCGGAGCTTTCAGTTTTGAAAATGAGATAAATAAAATTAAGATACCAATCCCTTTGGTAGAATTAGCAAGAAACCCCGTTTATCGGAAGAAAATTACCAAAGCGATGGGTGTCTCCGAGCTAGAAAGCCAGTCTGATGTTTTAAACTTGGAAGATGAAAAACCTAACATCACTTTTGGTCCCCATTTTGAAGGGGCCAAAGACACCATTACTCCCTTTTATATCAATTTAAATGTGTATGATCAATTGCTACATAATTGCATGTTAGACTCCGGAGCCTACCATAACGTTATGCCTAAGATTATTATAGACAAATTGGGTCTCCAGATCACCAGACCTTATGAAGATCTTTACTCTTTTGACTCAAGAATGGTTAAGTGTATGGGGATGATAAAATATTTGGTAGTTACCCTGGCGCAGGTCCTGGTTAAGAGTATCCTAATGGATGTGGTTATTGTAGATATTCCCCCTAAGTATGGATTACTATTGTCTAGGTCATAGGGAGCCAAGCTGGGGGGTTCCCTTCAATTGGATATGACTTTCACCACAATTCCTGTGTTTGGCGGTCAATTTACTCGGTTGTACAAAGAAACAAGATTAGCATATACTGTGAGCGACCCTCAAAACCCAAACAATTTCCCTATTTACATTGCAGACCAAGATCTGGGAAATTGTATCTTGTCTTTTGATGATGGTTTAGATGGTTGTCTAGAGGAAAATGATATAGAGCAGGAAGAGTCAAGTTACATGACAGAAGATTTGTGTAGCACCGGTGTCTGGAAAATGTATTTTGATGGTGCCTCATCTTGTGAAGGGGCTGGTGCAGGAGTGCTTTTAGTGGCTCCCGAAGGAAAGTTCGTGGTTCCTTTTTCCTACAGACTACAGTGGGATATAGATTACACTAATAATGTATGTGAATACAAAGCATTGGTCTTATGATTAGAGGCTGCCAAGAAGCTAAAGATAAATAACTTAGAGGTATACAGAGATGCAGAGTTAATAGTCAAGCAAATAAACTGACAGTAACAAGCCAAGCATCCCAGACTAAGATCATATAGAAATTGTGTCTGGGATCTCATGGAAAAAATTTTCTCCTCCGTAAATGTTCACTTTATCCCTCGCGCAGAGAATTTACATGTTGATGCATTGGATAAAGCAGCTTCAACCTTCTCTCCTCCCATGACCTTCAAATTGAAGTATCACATTGAAATCAGACACAGACCATCTATACCAAACAATATCCAACACTGGCAGGTCTTTGAGGATGATGAACAAATTAAGAAATTTCTTGAAGCAGTGGATGAATTCTATGAAACTCATGCAGACCAAGAAAATCAAAATGACCTGATATGGATCATGCAATAAGGGGAAGATCCCAAAGCTTTCCAAGAAAAAATTGTTGATCATCGTATGCTGGTCCTTAAAAACAACCAGATTTCGAAAGGATTGATTCCTTTAGAAAGACTTTTTGATCAGAACAACGTACCTGTAAAATCCACTTTACAACCCCAACCAGAAGAAGTGGAAGACTATGATATAGGAACAGAAGTAGAATCTAGGATAGTAAAAATATCCAAGTTCCTTCCTCCCGAAATAAAAAGTAAGTATAAAGACCTACTTAGATAGTATAAGGATGTTTTCACCTGGTCTTATGATGAGTTAAGAACATATGACACTTTTGTAATTGATCACAAGATACCTTTGAAGCCTGGGGTCAAACCATTTAGGCAAAAGCTTAGATAGATCAACCCCATTTTGTTACCTGTGATCAAAAAAGAAGTTAAGAAACTTTTAGATGCGAAAATAATCGTACCTCTGAGATATTCGGACTGGGTAGAAAACCTGGTCCCGGTCAGGAAAAAGAGTGGGGAAATCAGACTGTGTGTGGATTTCAGGAATCTTAATAAGTCATCTCTCAAGGACAACTATCTGCTGACCAAAATGGACAATGTGTTAGAGAAGGTAGTTGGAGCTAACCGAATGTCTATGATTGACGGGTTCTCTGGTTATAATCAAATCTCCATGAATGAACAAGACAGGGAGAAAACTGCTTTCACTACACCATGGGGTACGTTCATGTATGAAAAAATGTCTTTTGGTTTGATAAATGCAGGGGCCACATTCCAGCGCGCTGTGGACATCACTTTCATAGGAGAAAGGGATAAGTTCGTAGTCATTTACCTCAACGATATGACGGTTTTCTCTAAAACCAATGAAGAACACTTGATGCATCTTAAACAGACTTTCAAAAAATGCTACATGTTTGGTCTATCTTTAAACCTGAAGAAATCACATTTCGCCATGCGAGAAGGTAAGCTTTTGGGTCATATCATATCTAGGGATGGAATCAGGATTGATCCTAAGAGGATTGAGGCAATAGATACTATAAATATTCCCAGAAATGTAAAAGAGATTCAATCTTTCTTAGGAAGAATAAATTTTTTACGAAGGTTTATCCCGAATTTCGCTGAGATTGTAAAATTGATCATAGGTATGTTGAAAAAGGATAGCAAAGTAAAATGGACAACCAAGGTTAAAGTGTCATTCACACATATTAAGAGAGTCATAAGCGGGGCACCCATGTTGGCGAGCCCAAACTATCTGAAAGATTTTCTTATTTTCTCATTTGCCTCTGAACAAACTATCGCCGCAGTGCTCCTACAAAAGAACGAAGAAGGATTCAAACAATCGATCGTCGTTTTCAGCAAGAGCCTTAGAGACATAGAACTGAAGTATGATATAATAGAAAAATAGGCTTATGCCAATGCAAAAGCATTAAAGACATTCAGAATGTATGTACTAAACTCAAAGATAATTGCATACGTGCCTACCAGTTCTGTGAAAGATATATTGGTACAACCAGACAACGATGGAAAAAGAGGGCGATGGCTCACCAAAATCCAAGAATTTGATCTAGAAGTCAAACCAACCAAATTGATAAAAAGGCAAGGCCTAGCCAAACTCTTAGCTGAGTCAAATTTCAGAGCCCTAGATATCAATTGCCTGCAGGAACGCAATGAAGACATGGACCTAAACGAGCTGAATGAGGAAACAGGTCCAAACAAGATCAAAGAGAAGTTCATATCGTCAGGCTGGTACAGAGACATAGTGTTGTACCTGCTAACTCTAAAATTCCCAAATGAGYTATCACCATCTAAAGCCAGAACTTTAAAACTCCATGCAGTTAAATATTGTATCGCTGAAAGTCAACTATATTGGAAAGATCCACTCGGTTTCCTATTAGTCTGTTTAGTCGAATCRGAAACTCAGTGGGTTATAGACGAATTTCATGAGGGAATCTGTGGGGGGCATCAGGCTTGGAGAGCTACARCTTATAAAATTCTGAGGGCTGGGTACTACTGGCCAAAAATTTTCTTGGACGTCAATGCCAAAGTTTGAGCCTGCAACCCTTGTCAACTGTTTGCAGGTAAACAGAAGTTCCTGGCATTGCCTTTAGTTCCAATCAAAGCAGAAGCCCCATTTCAGCAATGGGTTCTAGACTTCATAGGTGAGATTAACCCCCATTCCAGTGCTCAACACAAGTGGATCTTAACCGCAACAGATTATTTTACTAAATGGGTGGAAGCCATTCCAACCAAAAGGGAAACAGACTCGGTGGTAATCAATTTTTTAGAAGACAATATTCTGTCTAGATTTGGGTGCCCCCGAAAGATAGTTACTGACAATGCCTAGGCCTTTAAATCTATGGCTATGATCAGCTTCTGTCAGAAGTATAACATCGTTCTCGRCCATTCCACAGCATATTACCCCTAGGGAAACGGATTGGCCGAATCATCTAACAAGAGCCTGGTAAATATAATCAATAAAGTATTGGATGAAAATAAAGGGTCTTGGCATGTGCACTTAAAATATGCATTGTGAGCAAATCGCATAAGCACAAAAAGGTTGATCGGCATTTCACTTTTCCAGATGGTATATGGGACCGATGTTGTGCTACCTATAAACCTAGCGCTCCCAATGATGAAGTTATGGCAAGATCAAAATGAAGAACCCAATCATGTCACCAGAAGGATAAATCAATTGATCAAGTTTCAACAACATAGAGTCGAAGTAGATGAAAAGATGCAGAAGTACCAAGACGACATGACAGCATTATTCGACCGTAAAGTAAAGGACAGATATTTCCTTCCAGGTGATTTAGTGTTAAAGTGGGATGCAAGAAAGGAAGAAGCAGCAAAACATGGTAAATTTGACCACCTCTGGTATGGGCCATTCAGGGTCTCGGCTTTGGAAGGAAAAAAATCTTTCCTACTGGAAAATATAGACGGTGAAGTCCTCAACGCCCCTGTCAATGGGTGGTATCTGAAGCATTATATGATGTAATAGTCGCCAGATTCAAAAAAAATAAATTATTATTTTATATATATTTTGTGTACATATATATATTTTTCATTTAAATATTGCTCTTGATTTTCTTTTTTTTCATGAACTTTCGACACATTTCGGATAATCTTCGTATTTTCCTGTTACAGGATTCCAGCTGCACACAAAACGGTAGGAAAATTAAACCGAAATTTGGTCTCAGAAATAAATCAGCTTAAACAGGTGATATCCAAGAAATTTGATATTTTGCAAAGAAATTGAAACGAAAAGGTATAGATGAGTTTTCCTAAAGGACATGTTTTAAAGGAATATTAAAAGAATCTGAGGTTAACGTCATTCAAACAGCAATATCGTATGAACTGATAAGTAACAGAATTGTTTCTTTGTTTAATCAGAAGTTAAAACAAATTAAATAATTCACCCAATTTAAAAGTAGTCGGTCAAAGTGAAGTATCCTCGAAAAAGATCTATAGGAGTCCGTTTCAAATTTTTTGACCTTATTTTTAGTCCGTAAGTCACCTCCTGTCACCCTTTTCTATCTCCAGGTTTACCTTTCGAAAAGTCAACATATTTCTGTTTCGCGTAAGAAGGGATAAGAATTTTCATTTCAACCTTATGAGCTTCAAAGAAGATTGTGAAAAGAGGGCAGATCTTCACAGCTCCTCGATCCCCTGCTAAATGAAGAGATGCCTAAAGTGATCCTAACTTTCCTAGGTTTTTCAACAACATTGGAGGATTGAGGCTTGCTCAAATAGAATGTGCTGAGAAAGTTATTTTCTCTTTTTTCCCCTGAGAACGAAGGTGTTGTGAAGGTCAAGGGAAGGTTGGTACCGAGTAATCAAAGTAAGTTGACATACCTATAATGCAAAATNCGAAAAGTCAACATATTTCTGTTTCGCGTAAGAAGGGATAAGAATTTTCATTTCAACCTTATGAGCTTCAAAGAAGATTGTGAAAAGAGGGCGGATCTTCACAGCTCCTCGATCCCCTGCTAAATGAAGAGATGCCTAAAGTGATCCTAACTTTCCTAGGTTTTTCAACAACATTGGAGGATTGAGGCTTGCTCAAATAGAATGTGCTGAGAAAGTTATTTTCTCTTTTTTCCCCTGAGAACGAAGGTGTTGTAAAGGTCAAGGGAAGGTTGGTACCGAGTAATCAAAGTAAGTTGACATACCTATAATGCAAAATATTACACAGATATCAACCCTGATACAAACTGATTGGCCCCATCTTCGCGCTCTAAAAAGAAAATTATAAGACCGGTGGTGAAAGGAAATTCAGAAATGATTGCCCCCACCTAGTCCAAGAGACGATGAAAGGAAATTGAGAAATGATTTCCCTCGTCTCGACATTTAAATACATAAATATATTCTGAAGTGGTGAAAGGAAATTCAATAAAAGGGGCCAGATAACTTCACCGGGGTACTAAATAGGCTCGCTGGCAGTGAAGCAATATCTGAGATATTTGTAAGGCTATTATACATGAATATCACTCTACTCTGGTAACCAATGCTTTTTAAAACCTGATCCACATCCCAAATTCAGACGGGGCTTCCCATTTTAAAAACATATAATCCTCTTCTTTTGATGCAAGCTGATAGCCACAAGATCTGTTGGGTCTCCTAGAACTGTTTTGATTGTCTTAAAGAAAACCTAAAATTAGTAGTGGGAAAGGGAAAGTTGTGAAAGGGACTGCAGCTAAGTTTAAAAAGAGTATCTGAGTTTGTAAAAGATTTTCGAGGTAAAGAACGAAGTATCTTTCCCCCTTCGATACCCTGTTCTCGGAAACCTTTTCTCCAGATTGAAGCTATTGACTCCATTTACCCAATATTGGCACATGGTCTACTGTTCTTCCCTCCTTACGAGAAAGCGAGATCCCTAGTTGGAGCCTATGTTGGAGCCACCTTTGTTTTTTTTTATCCCGTCACAAATTTCATTTTTTATGCCTGAAATCGAAAGACATTTTTCGTATGTTCCGTCTGTGGTTTCAAGATCTCTGAAGCTTTATCGCATGAGCAGCGATGATTATTGTACTCTCGAGACAAGTCCTACCTTTCATAAAAATGTTTCCTCTTTKTTCTACCTCAGGATCTCATAGGTCGGATACTATAAGTCATGTACTTCACACGTCTCAAGCTACGAAACGGCGAAATCGTTTAATTTTTCACCCAGGGCAGTAACGGGAGTAGAGTTTTCCTAAACCATGAGTTAAACGTCATCGGKTTTTCGCACCTTGGCGCTCACCAAATCCAAAAGTTTATTGTCATAGCCCCGATAGTTGATAACACGAGGTCCTTATTTTATTAACCCGGGTCAAGGTTAAAAGTAAAAGCTAAACCATGGTAAAAGTTCTGTCGGCAATTCGCCACTCGGTGTTTTCTTTTTTAAAAGTTACATCATCTAAACCCCGACTCGTGAAATCACGATAAGGATATAAACGTAATTAATTAATCACTAAACCCGAGTTTATATTCCCTTTTTATTAAGTTGTATTATCGCGATCTCGCGGTTTCACAGCTCGACACCCAAACCTCCCGGAAACTTATTTTCGAAGCTCCGAGTCGTGATATGATGAATATAATAATGATGAAATTAATTGAGCTCCAAAGTCGATCATCACAATCTCGGGTGTTAGAGGTTCAAAGTGTTAAAGAAAAGTTCCCGATACAACGAGTGGAAAAAGATAAATTAACATTGGTAAAACCGGATTAATTAAGCTAAATCAATTTATCCCGTGTTTTGATGCTTGCACTTTTTACGAGGTAGCCTTATTCCTTCCGTGCGCCAACTGATATTTCAAACCACCAAAATTTATGGCATTAATTAGGAAATAGGGCAAATCGACGAATAAAGATCGTATTTTTATGGCAAGATTTATTTCTAAAAATGATTTGACAGGCCTTTTCTGAAAGGTACCTAGTTTTCGAATATATATAAGAGCTATTATGCATTTTAACAAATTCATTTCTACATTACGCAGAGCACATTATCGTTGAGCAAGATGACTTCTGTATGTATACGTATTTCTATCGCAGAAGAGCTAAAACACAATCTCCAGCCATGGCTCCACGAAAAGCATCCAAAGCCAGTGTTGAGGTTTCGGGACAAGGCTCGAACAAACGTCTGGCACCAAGTGAAGACAAAGAAGAAGAAATGGAGCGTTTTCCCTCCTCCCTATCATAACCAAAATTTTGTAACGATTGAGATTCTATCTTATTGTAAAGCTGTATAAATATAAAATAGAAAGAAAGACACTGGGCTGGACCTTTTTGTGTCGATTGTAACAGAGTTTTTACACTTTGAGAGTTAATACAAAGCAAATCTGAAGATTCTCAATTCCATCATGACTGTGTTATGAGTTTGTTTTCTTTTATCTCATATTTCATTTCATTTCATATTCCTAACTGATGAATGCTTCGTTATAATTTAGTACGACCACTACTATAGCGAATGAATTTTGGTTTTCTGTAATTGTTTACTGTTTTTCCTCTGTACCAGCTATCAGCAGGTGTAAGACCAGTCAACACTTTCAGAAGTCTATATATATTTTATGCTACATTGGGTTATGTCCTTACAGTTTCCTCTCCGATTTATATGTGAGATTCTCCCTTGATAGGAGCCTTACACCATAGATAGCTAAATGTTTTTCTCCCACCCCATATCTTTTATTAAGATATAACTCAGTTACAGGAAAGAGCCTTTGATTTGCGCCCCATCTTATTTTCAAAACCGTAAATTCTCTTTTATACGACCAAATTGAGACAACACTTAATTTCTCTCTAAATTTTTTCCCTTTTCACTGTTCCTCCATGACTGTCCCTATACCAACACAGCCCAACATCGAACCCGGATTATCAAATCAAATGCACATTGCCTTAAACCTTTTCGACACTATTCTTAAAACAGCTACTACCCGGGTCGAACTCGAACATTCATGGGCAGTGATTGAATAGGATATAACCATCCAGGAACAGTTGGAAGCTAGACAATGCCAACGTAGAAATCTTCCTTAGTTTCCTTTGCCGAAGGTTGAAGTTTCTCTCTTTTCCACCCTTTACCCACTTTCGGATGCCTAGACACTGTACTTCTAAGCCTTAAATATAGACTCTTGAACTACACCCGTGGTGTTCATGATCATTCCATTCCCCTTGTACCTGGAAGCCTTCCTCCCAATATCCATATGTATCGTCACCCCTTTTCCCAAAAAAATGAAATTGAGAAAATGGTCCAAGAACTCCTTAATGTAGGCATTATCCACCCTAGTACGAGCCCCTACTCTTCTCCTATGGTCATGGTCCTGAAGAAAGAAGGTTCTTGGTGAATGTGTCCTGACTTCTGGGCCACTATGAGTTTTTGGTCATGCCCTTTGGCTTGTGTAATGCCCCCTCCACCTTCCAAAGCCTCATGAATCATGTCTTCCATCATTTTCTCCGCCATTTTGTCTTATTTTTCTTTGATGATATCCTCATCTATAGAAAAACCTAGATAGACCATCTTTCTCATGTGGATCGAGTTCTCCATCTACTCTCTCAGCACCAACTTTTCTTGAAATAGTCTAAATGTTCTTTTGGTGCGTCAAAAGTAGAATACTTGGGTCATCTGGTTGGCAAGGATGGCGACAAGGTGGATCCTAAAAATATTGAAGCTATGCAAGACTGGCCTCACCCAAAGACTCTTAAGAGCTTGCATGGATTTCTGGGCTTAACAGGGTATTATCGCAAGTTTGTTAAGAATTATGGGAATATTGCAGCACCTCTCACTGCTCTCCTAAAAAAGAACTCTTTCACTTGGACTCTAGCCACTACTCAAGATTTTCAAACCTTGAATATGGCCTTGTGCACCACTCCAGTCCTCGCCCTTCCTGATTTCACAAAGACCTTTGTGTTGGAATGTGAGGCCTAAGGGAAAGGAATTGGTGTTTTCCTTATGAAAGAGGGTTGACCTTTGGCCTTTACCAGCAAGCAACTATCTGAAAGAAATCTACGCAAATCCATCTATGAAAAGGAAATGTTGGCTATTCTGCATGCCTTTGATCTGTGGTGCCCTTATCTATTAGGGCAATGTTTCCAAATTAAGATAGACCATCAAAGCCTCAAGTATTTTCTAGAACAATGCATTTCCTCCCCAGAACAACAAAAATGGGTGACTAAGCTCTTTGGATATGATTATGAGATCATTTACAAGAAATTCAAAGACATTGTGGTTCCAGATGTACTTTTCTACAAATATGAAGATGAAGGATCCCTTTTTTCTCTTTCATTCATTGTATTAGATTGTCTCCAAGCCGTTCACCGGGAATGTGTACAAGATCCCAAAAGTTTGTAGCTGATCCAACAATTGTATTCCAATGCTCCAACTTCCCCAGGGTACTCTTGGCTCCATGATGAACTTCAATATGAAGGCTATTTTTATTTAAGTAAACAATCAAATATTAAATCCACGGTACTTTATGAGCTTCATGCTACACCCACAGCAGGGCTCTCCTGGTTCACCAAAACCTATGACAGGGTCAAACGTTCCTTTTTCTGGGATGGTATGAAATAGGACATTCATAATTTTGTCACTAAATGTGATGTGTGTCAATGAAACAAGGGAGAAACAGTCAAATCTCTAGGAACACTACAACCGCTCCCGATTCCACCTGCTATTTGGAAGGATATCTCTATGGATTTTATTAACGGCTTACCCAAATCGGGAAATAAATCAGTCATCATGGTGGTTGTTGATCGCCTTTCCAAGTATGCTCATTTCTATGCCCTTCAACACCCATTTACAACATCCATGATGGCTCAAATTTTCATGGATCAGGTCTTCAAGCTTCATGGCATGCCACACTCTATTGTTTCTAATCGCGACCCAACTTTCACAAGCAATTTTTGGTAAGAATTGTTCAAGATATAGGGCACCGAATTGCATCTCAGCACAACTTATCATCCCCGGAATGATGGCCAAATGGAAGTTTTCAAAAAGTGTTTGGAAACATATTTGAGGTGTTTTTCCTCAGAAAAGAAAAATCAGTGGGCTCAATGGTTACCCCTAGCTAAATGGTGGTACAACACTTCATGCCATACAACTACACGCATGACTCCTTTTGAAGTGGTATATGGACAGAAGCCACCTTCAGTTCTCTCATACTTACCCGATGCCTCGAAGGTCCAGGTGGTTGACCTAACATTTACAGCTCGAGAGGCTATTATCTGTACCCTCAAAGAGAATTTGGTCATGGCACAGAATTGCATGAAGAAACAAGTAGATCAAGGTCGCTCTGAATGTCAATTTGCAGAAGGGGTTCAGGTGTTTCTTCGAGTGCAACCTTACAAGCAAACTTCCCTCAAGGCCGAGCATTGTCAGAAGCTAGCGCCCAAGTTTTATGGTCCTTATACCATTCTCAAGAATGTGGGACAAGTAGCCTATCAGTTACCTTTTCCCATCCATTCGAAGCTACATCCTATTTTTCATGTTTCATGCTTAAAGAAGGTGATTGGAGCTAAGTGCCAAATTCAAACCAACCTTCCAGAGCTATCTGAATAAGGATACATTTGGCTACAACCAAAAGCCATTTTGGACCATCTTGATCATCGCCTACATCAGAGAACCATCAAGGAATGCTAGTCCAGTGGAAAGATACAACTCCAACAGATGCCACTTGGGAACCAGCTACCATTCTGCAACAATTTCCTCATCTCAAGCCTTGAGGACAAGGTTGTTTTTAAGGGGGCAGACATGTTAGGGTCCTAACCTACACATAGGTAGAACAATATATTTGGATGTAATAAAGGTCAATATTAATAAGGCCTTTCAATAAAATAGAATAAGGAGGATGTAAGAAGACCTAATAGAAGCTTTCGCTTCTAGAAGGATCTTCCTCTAGATGCTTCTTTTTAGTATAAATAGGATTCAAGGGTATGAGAACCCTAGATTGGATATTATTGTAATAGAGCTCTACTCAAATGTAGGTTACCCCCTCGAAGAGGCTCGTGAACATTGCTTTCAAATTCAAAGTGTTATTTCTGTTATTATTCTCTTATCATTTCAATGCTATTGTGGTGAATGTTCTGGTTATATTATTGTTATTCTACCATTTCTAGCATTTTATTTTTGTTCTGCATACATTTTATATATAGTATATTACATTGAGGATAACCATGATTTCCTTTTATCATGCACACTCTTAATAATATAATATATAACTGTACCCATTGTCATAACTTAATTACTCTTGAGGACCTCCTCGCTTATAAAACCCATAATGACTTTGGAACTTGCATTTTTTTTCATAGTGACACCCTATAATTATTCTTGGGGATCTTGTGGCTTACAAAACTCATAATGAATTTGGATACTTTCATTTTTTTTCACCCTAATACCCCATATTGTTTTAAGATAACACCCATATTTTTTAATACATTGATTTTTAACATTTTCAAATATAAAAATGGAATTATAAAGATTATTAATATTGGTTTCATTTTAAAAATGAAGCTAGGGTGTGGAGCAACTGCAAGCTAGGGTTTGGAAGTCACGGCCACAGCATGAGTATCAAGGGGGGCGGTAAAAAAACCCACTCATACAAGCAGGTAGTGGTAGACAGAGGGAAAGGCCCACAAGGCGTAGGTTTCAAGGCACCAATGACAAGCACTTCGGGATCAAAGCCAAAAAAGAGTCAGGAAAGAAACCAGGGAAAACACAATGGCATGGGGGGAGAAGCCAGAGAAACTCGGAAAGCTGCGCAAGAAATAGTAAACCCCAATGGGGCAGAAGGGCGCAACCCATGTAAACCAAAAACAGCAATGATACCCAAGGTAATATTGGAAGATCCGCAAACACAAATCTACAAGGACCAGATGAAGACACATGCACTAATCTACAAGTTTATGGGTCTGTGGCCCACAGAAAGAATGATGCGCAACTAGATTAAATATCCATGGAAGCCAAGAGAGATGTGGAAATCCACCTGGGTGGGTTTGAAAGGCTTCTTCACAGTAGTATTCATGAATCTGGAAGATAGGGATAAGTTCTTTGAGGGGGGGGCATACTTCCACACCTCAGCAGGACTGTACATGTGACCATGGAAGGAAAAATTCTCCCCGGATAAATAAACCTTCAAAAATGTACCTGTCTGGATGAGACTTTACTCCTTACCATTATATTACATGCTACCTTCCACCTATGAAGAAATAGGGAACAAACTGGGAAAATACGTGAAGACATCAGAAGCAACCCTAAAAGGGAGATATACATCCTATGCAAGAATCTACATAGAGATGGATGCGTCAGGGGCACTCCCAGAAGCCATTAGCCTAGAATTCATGGATGAGGAATGGATACAAAACATTGACTATGAGAAGATCCCCTTCATATGCAGAAGATGTCACGAACATGGACACCTAATCAGAGAATGTCCTCTCATTAAAAAACAAGAAGTAGAAAACACTAAAATACAGCAAGATGAGAATGGTTTTATAAAACTGAACCACAGAAACAGAGCTAACAAGAAATAAAGTAAAACCACAATAGGGAGAAATCTAGAGGGCAGGAATAGCAAAGAAGGACGGGACAAGACCAAAAAAAGGGAAGAAGGAGGAAAGGAAAAGTAAAAAGCAAAAGAAGCCAAGGAACAAGCAACAAATGAGTACACAAATAGCCCAAGAAGGAATATGGGACAAGGGGGTAGCGTAACTCCTATGGATGGAGAAACCATAGATGCCAACAACCCCATGCAGGAGGCAGACGGAGATGCAGAAATGACTCCAAGCAAGGTAGGAATGGAAGATCCTGATCTCAGAGACATTGTGGAAAGGGAAGGGATAGATCTCCTGAACATACTGGAGAAATGGAAAAGGTAGGGCATCGACAATGTACTAGCAGAGAAACTAGACCACATCCAATACATGTTCCTCCTAAGGGAGGAAGCCAAATCCATAGGGCTCAAGCACACACACGGGGATATAGGACACCTAGGAATCAAAGCAGGCGATGTACATCCGCAACTCTCAGCCAAGCAGACGAGAAGGAAAAAAGGTAGGAAATCAAACAGTTTAGCCCTACAGAAGCTAGGAGATTTGATGATAAACTCAGGTAAGATCAAAAATCTCTTTCCCAACTCCCCCCCACACGTTTAAATGAATATTATAACATGGAATATAAGAGGCCTAAACAGCCCACGAAAGTAGAGAATCCTTAAAAATAGACTTAGGAAGGAACAGTCAGACATATGTTCCATCCAAGAGACAAAATGCACTGTAGACATGATGGAAACAATCAGCAAGAAACAATGGAGAAAGTACAAGATTCTAGTTGTCAAAGGACAACATATGGCAAGAGGTATCCTCACCCTGTGGAAATCACAAGTGATGAACCTAATAGCAATTGAATCTACCAGGCACACACTTTCGGTTAACATGCAAATCATTGGTACTACAGAGATGATTTTGTGCACTAATGTGTATGGGCCCCAAATGTTAGAGGAAAAGAGAAGAATGCTTCTATACCTAGAAGACCTAAAATCCCACTCAAGAAACCTCCACTGGATTCTGGCAGGGGACTTCATCATCATCACGTCACTTGCAGAGAAAAAATGAGGCACTAGGAGATTGGATAGAGATGCGTAAGAATTCTCAATGTTCATAAACAAAGTGGAGATGGTGGACATCAGAACCAATAATGGACAGCTCACTTGGAACAATAAACTGATAAATCAACATCAAGTAGCGACAAGACTAGACAKATTATTGGTGTTGAAGTCCATCATTATGCAGGGGTTAACCCTATACTACAGTATCCTTCCCTGGGGGGGGTTCGAACCACTGGCCAGTCTAGCTAGAAGCAGAATTCACAACCTCCCCAAAGATTAGACCCTTCAGATTTGAGAAATTATGGATAGAACACCCCACCTTCAAGGAGAACATCAACCAGTGGTGGCGGGAGGAACAACTGGAGAAAGGGGCAAGAATGTTCAAACTCTATAAGAAACTAAATTACATCAAATATAAGCTCAAGGTGTGGAACAAGGAAATCTTTGGCAACATAAACCAGGAGAAGAAAAATATTGAAGACAGAATGAGACAACTCCAGGAAGTATGCATAACAGAGGGCTAGATAGAGGATCAAAGAAAGGAAGACATCTAAATGACCCAGGAATGGGAGGCAAGATGCCAGCAGGAAGAAATTCTATGGCACCAAAAGTCTCAAATCAGATGGATAAAGGAAGGAGAGAGGAACACCAAGTTTTTTCATAGACCAACCATTACAAGAAGAGCCCACAACAAAATACTGAAAATTAAGGATCAGGATGGGATCGAGAGAGAAACTCACAAGGAGATTGAAAATACTCTAGTAAATCACTTCCATGGGATAGCCCAGGAACCCAACAAAGACCGAATGGAGTCCATCCAAAGGATAACTCAACACATCCCTTGTCTAGTCACTGAGGAACAAAATAAAACCTAAACAAACCCATTTCTAAAGAGGAAATTGATCAAGTGATCCAAGATATGCCCAACGGTAAAGCCCCAGGTCCAGATGGTTTCACAGTGGAATTCTTCAAATCCTATTGGGAAGTGGTCAAACATGATGTTTATAAGGTGGTGGAGGACTCTAAATGGTCAGCCTCCATCCTAAAGGCACTAAGTTCCACAATGATTAATCTAATTCCCCAAAAAAATGAAGCAATGACCCCCAACTGGTACAGACCCATAGCTTTATGCAATGTAGTTTACAAGATAATTTCCAAAGAAATAGCCAATAGATTGAAACCCCTCCTACCCACACTAATTTCACAAGAATAGGTAGGGTTCATGGAAGGACGAAAAATCATGGACAACATCATCCATGCCCATGATTTAATCTACACCCTAAAAATCCAGAGGAGAGGGGGGATGATACTACAACTTGACCTAGCAAAATCTATGACAAAATTAGTTGGCAATACATGGTCAACACTCTGGAAGCCTTTTGTTTCACCTAGAACTAGATCAACTGAATTGTCAGCCTAGTCTCAATGACAAGATACTTGCTCCTAATAAATGGAGCCCCATCCAAACCCTTCTATCCTACTAGAGTCATTAGACAAGGAGACCCTCTATCCCCCTTCCTTTTCATCTTAATGATGGAAGGTCTCAATCGAAGCATAAAAAGTGCAACAATAGCAGGAGAAATAATAGGCCTCAAACCTTTCAAAAAGTTTCCCACTTCCACACACCAACAGTTCATGGATGACACCTTACTCCATGGCATACCCATGGTCAAGGAAGAAAAAACCTTTAAAAGAATCTTAGAAGCCTTTGGGGAAGCCTTGGGAGCCAAGATCAATCATTCCAAATCTATGATCTACTTTTTCAACACCAACCCTGCAATCCAAAGAAACCTGGCAAATCTTTTTGGTTTTGAGCGTAAAACACTCCCAACCAAATACCTAGGAATCCCCCTGATGAACAGAGCATACAAAATGGAAACTTGGGAAGGAGTGCTCAACAAGCTACAGGAGAGGGTGAAAAATTAGATGTACAGATCCCTCCACCTTGCGGGGAGACTTATATTGACCAAGACGGTTCTGCAAGCAATTCCAACCTATATGATGTCTATATTTCCCACCCCCAAAGGAATACTACAAAAAATAAGGAGCATCCAAAGGGACTTCCTATGACGAGGAGCGGAAACAAAGAAAAGATGGGCCCTAGTGGCCTAGGAGAAGGTTTTCAAGCCAAAATGCAAAGGAGGATTGGGGCTACAAGACCCACAAGTAACCAATAAAGCCTACGGGGAGAAACTCTGGTGGAGATGGTTTAAAGAAACTTCTACCCCATGGGAAAACCTCTGGAAGGCCAAGTATTCCCCGGACATAAACGAACAAGACATGATTCATTTTATGGGCACCTAGGAGGGATCAACCATATGGAATCTATCTTGGTGCAATAAAACCTGAATCCAGACACACAGCTTTTGGGAAGTGAGGAATGGTAAAACTGCCAAATTCTGGGAGGATGTCTGGCAACAGGAACCCAAAATGGAAAATCTAGACAGGGACGAACTGCAACAGGACATGACTGCGCAAGGAAAAACAAAATTCCACCACTACTAGAAGCAAGAAATAGATCGCAACATATGGAGAATCTAGGACAAGCTCAATTCAAAAAATAAAAACCAAACCGCAACAATTGCAAAAGAGGTGGAGGAGGAACTGGGGAAAAGGAAAATTGTAGTGTCGGAAGAAGAGGACCAATTAAGATGGGGCTGAAAAAATGGTGGGGAATTTAACTTGAAAGAAGCTCGACATTACATCATAGACCAGGACCAAGAAGACCCAGTGCAACAATGGGATAAGCTTTGGAATAGCCCCCAGTAG
Source organism: Picea mariana (assembly GCA_032191745.1). NCBI lineage: Eukaryota > Viridiplantae > Streptophyta > Pinopsida > Pinales > Pinaceae > Picea > Picea mariana. The sequence continues at coordinate 91,569 of JASDQU010372503.1, forward strand.
CCAAAAATAAATTTTTTCAAATGGTTAGTAATTCACAACCGAATTCTAACCTGGAAAAACCTAAGGAAAAGGGGCCTCATAGGCCTATCACGGTGCCACCTCTGTCAAGCTAAGGAAGAAACAATGAATCATCTCCTTAATGAATGTAACTACACATCAGAGATCTAGGACTAGGCAGCAGGTATCTTTCAACAGTCCAATAGGACCTGAGGTAACATCTTCACAACCATGAACAACTAGAATGAGAGTTACAGTGAAAATGAAGAGGTGAACCTCTGTTGGAATCTCATCCCGGGGATGATCATTTTGACAATATGGAAAGAAAGGAACCAGCGCATCTTCAAGAATGAAATCCTTCTGGAAGGAACACTCAAGGAAAAAATAATATCCATGACAAGAGAAATGCTACAAAGCTGCAGCTGGTAGATTGGGAAAGAAAAAATCGAAGGCCAGGACTCTATAGTCCTAGAATATTTTCACCTAAAAGACGGGTGCAACCGAACACAAGTAGGATAGCCACTAAAACTCCAAATAGGTGAGCGCAACTGGAATCCCCCTCCAGAAGGGTCCCTCAAATTGAATTTCGACAGGGTGGAAAAAGGAAACCCAGGCATGACAGGAATGGGAAGGGTAATCAGGGATAGTGGTGGTAACATAATTCGATTGTACGTTGGGAGTATGAGAAATTCAACCAACAATGCAGCGACATTTGGAGCCCTAGAGATCAGCCTCAATATTCTAAGTCATGAAAGGATGACAAACACTATCATGGAAGGTGACTCCACTCTGGTAATCAACAAGGTGAAGAGACTCCAAAATGGCACCAGAGTGGGCAAAGTTCAGAGGCATTGGTGCTTGGCACACTCCCTATAAAAAATCGAGAAGAATTTGCAAATGATGAACACGGTAGATTTGCGTTGGGTATGCAGGTCAGAGAATGGCCTGGCAGACAAAATCGCTAACGAAGGGGTTAGCAAGGAAGGATAAGAACTAGACATTACCTAGAGAAACATCCCAAATGGTCAATTCAGAACAGATTGCATGCAACTAGCGACAAAATACCGTGACGACATCTTAAGGAAGGTCACATCGAGGAGGGAGATGCAAGGCCTATAGGTGGGCACGAAGGATCCATGCAAAATATTCCTGCCCAACACTCGACCACAAGCTATAATGCAAGCTCAGACCACACAATAGATGGGGGTACGGCATCAAGGTCACGTCAATAGGAGGAAGTGTAGGGTTAATACAGAGGAAAATATAGATAGGATTCAGCAGGCCACAAGTGACGTAGGACAAAAGGTGTTACCATGGACCAGTATGGATGCACCTCACCCAAGCATAGGTATGTGGAATAACACATTGGGTTACACAACGATAAGGGGCAAGGGTTAGCACAGGGATAACGGTCGGGTCATCATGATCACACATACCGAGAGAGGGAAAAAGGACAGGAAGGACTACCTCTATGGGTAGACCATGATTGCTAGGACGATTTCACAGTAGGAGAAATCCCATAAAAGAAGAAGCACCAGGAATATATGCAGACAGGAAAAGTGCAACTGCAGGAGCTACTAAAAACATAAGGGCTGGCGTTGCACCTCTTTTTCCACCTAGATGAGCAAAACAGAGGTGCTTACAAGCTTAGTTGGGTTAGCTAAGCAGGACAGTTGTAAAGGAAAGGGTTAGAGAAAGAAATATAAAATAACAACTAAGTAATAAACTAAGAAATAAAAGAACAACTAAACTATTGAGCATAAGGACATAAGAACAAAAAACCAATAAGACTCATGTCACCAATGGCAAGGATTATATTAGTGAAAGAAAACACCAAGAAGAAAGAGGACTATGAGTCCCTTCTTCCTCCAAGGGACGACTCTTGGACCCCCACAAATAAGCTCTTCTTACAACTTTGAATGAAAATGGTAAAAGAATTCCAAGCTAAACCACTCAAGAGGTGAGATGGATTGCCCAATGTAATGGTGCTAGTATACTCTTGATGAGAATAAAGGATTCCTCAAGAGAATAGCAGTAGCATAACTTTTCTAATGAATTCCTTAAAAAAGAAGTGCACCCATGGCCTTGTTTTATAGCACCTCTTTGAGGTATTGTGCAACCAGCTTGTAGTGTGAAAAGAGGCTAATTAGGGCATTTTTAGGTCTTTGACCAGCCAACCAGTCAGATCCAGTCCATATTTGGGTGTCAAATCAACTTGGAAGCTGAACCAGAAGTGGGTGGGAGGTCGACCAATCTCATAAATGCATCATTCTTAGATGTGTGTGGCTTTTAGCGACCACAGTCATGCATCGGGTGCATGTGCACTTTTCCTGCATTTCTGGTTTGCGCATGTGCGGGTGTGCCCTGTGTAGTCATAGCGCACCTTAATTTTATCACTGGTTGTATAGTTTTGGACCTTTTGGAAATAATTTTGTGGTAATTTTGGTCCATGGGTGACCTCATAACTGTTTGACGATGCTGGATTCTTGTAACCATTTGCAGATGAAATTTCAGTGATAACAGATGCCCCCTGATGGATGAGGTTATGAGCATACGTATAGCCGAAAGTCATCAATGTTTCTTCTATTGAGAGTGTCAGTGTAAGAGAGAGTGATAGTGAGAGTGTCAAGAGTTACCCGTTGGAGGGAGAAGGGAACCTGTAGAACCCAACCTTCCATAAGGTGTGTAAACATAAATTGTGTACAAACGAGGCGAGCATGACCCATGCTCATGTCATGTAACTCAAAAAGGAATGGTTTGTTGATGTAGACAACTGTAGCGCCCTCGGGGGTGGTCATAATAAAGGCAGAAGACAATTCTACGGAGGAACATACTATGAACAGTAGGTAGTGACATTTGTAAGAAGAATCACGGATTTTGTAGGCATTGATAGCCTAGCCAAGTTCAAAGGTCTTTGGAAAATATAAGGAATAACTGCAACAGTCACAAAGTAAGACCCACCATAATATGAGAAAGTGTTAAAGTCAAATGTTATGGGGGTCAACGACAACAGGGAACAATTGTGGTTCTCCCTGTGTCGTCCGAGACCTCTCATTGGAAAGGTAATGAGAGTCAAGATAATGTCGCCCTTCTGGAAACTGTGTTGATGTCAACAAAAGGGGGACGCGACTCCAAGAAGTAAAGGGCTTCGTGAAATCTACTAGGTGAGTTTAGGAACTGGAGGAGGTACATGGACAAAGTCAAGGTGTATGAAGACTCAAGACTGCCCTTGGTTGGGGTTATATGTGAGGTATAAGTGGCCGGAACTGTTCAACTAGGTCAAGTGTTAGGGGGACAACAAGACGTGGGATAAGTTGTGCCAAAGGCGGGACAAAGTGAACAAACTCAGAGGGCAGAATTAAGTGGCCTATGGGATACTCAAATTATATGGACGATGTCAACATGGGTAGATGATAAGGAGTTCCCCAACAAAGGGTGACATGGGTTGCGTTTGCCAAAAAAAGGGGAGAAGGTCACCAAAAAAGGGGATGAAAAAAAGATATGGAAATGCTGGAAACAAAGGCTTTTTACAATTGAACAAATAAATAAAGAATAATTTGGGATGAGTGTACAAATACAGAAATGGGTGCCTCAATGCAATATGGTTGGGCCGGTGAGGGCACAATTTGCTTGGAGAATTGGTGGAGGGTGGGGGGCCCATGGGTGGGTTTCTGTATGAGATAGATGAAATGGAGGGAAATTTGCGGATGGACAAACTGATTTTGGATGAAATAGAGGGTTCATGATACTGTGGAGGTGTAGTCAAAATAGAACTTTGAAGAGATAATCTAGGATTCCATTGAGAAAGCTAGAAAAATGAGGAGAAGGAGTATGTGGTTGATTCACAACATGATGTATGACTATCGGGACTCCCATCCCTAAAGGGTTAAAAAACAGCATGAGTGTCAAAGTACCAAAGGGTGCTATGAATGGGACAACTCATGTGGGGGAGAGTTCTACCGGGTGACAGTACCGAAAATGCAATGAAGGTGTCGATACTGCAGAGCTAGAGATGGGGATCCTAGAGGCAAATGTCAAAGAGTGTGACTGGAGATGCAATTGAGATTCAGAGGGAATGATTACATGCTAGTGTTGATTATATACCTGAAGGGGTTGCATTTATGTATGATGACCAAGTACTTGCACACATGAAAACCAAATACCCAACATGAACAATATCTGAAGAGAATCGAACATATAAGCATGTATTTGATAATTTTGAACACGAGCATGCGTACCTAAATGGGGTATGAAAAAATGGCGCCCCAGGGGATAAGGATAAAAAATGGCCCGAGGACTGTCTTGATGTAGGCGCCTTTGGTGAGGCAATGTTGGATAATGTAGGGGCCATGCCATAGTGACTCGAATTTTTCGTAACCAAGGGTATCGTGAGAGATATCGTAAGCAAGGACGAGGTTGCCTTTGTGAAATGAGCGAAGGTTGACGTGGCGATCAAAGGTGGCTTTTGACCGTTTCTTGGCTACCTCATTGTTCTGTAATGAAGATCAACGATCTTCATCCAGGGACTCTAAGTTCAACAAATTCTACTCCATTGGAGAAGTGTCGGGTAATAGCTTAATTGCGGTGCGTAAGTTGGGAATTTCACACTCGATGGGAAGAGTGGCCTCAACCCCATGGACTAGATGAAACGGTGTGAAACAAGTGGCCATTTTCATGGCCGTATGGTAAGCCCATAACATGGAAAATAACATATGATGCCAATTGGTCTTATGTTTGTTAACCATGCGCTGCAACATGGTCTTAAGGACCTTGTTAACTACTTTGACCTGTCTGTTAGACTGAGGGTAATATGGTGAGGCAAACTCGTGGGAGAATCCCAACCGAGATGAGAGTTTGAAAAAAATCTCATTCTTGAAATGTTTCCTGTGATCGAAAACTAGTTGGAGTGGTACTCCAAAGCGGGATATGACGTGATTAAAGAAAAAAAGAGCTGCAGTGTCAGTGGTGTTGTTGAAGGTGGGCATGGCTTCGGCCCATTTTGTGAAGTAATCGACTGTGACAACAATGTATTTGTGTGCATTGCTGGATGGGGGATTACAAGTCATGAAGTCGATGCCCCATTTACAAAAGGGGCCAGCAGTAATGACTGGGTGAAGAAGAGCAGGCGGTGCTCGTGCTTTGTTGGCGTAAAGCTGAAATTTCTTGCATCGCTTCATGGAATGAATGCAATCATGAAACAATGTAGGCCAAAAATAACCTGCTCGGATGATTTTCTGAGCAGTGGACATTCCTGAAATATGGCCCCCACATGCGTCGCTATGGCAGTCGTTCAAGACTCTATCAGCCTCATCAATAGCCAAGCATCGATGAAGTATGGTGTCAACCCCTCGATGATATAAGATATCTCCGATGAGGAGATAGAAGGGGGCCTGGTGGAAAATACAACGGTGATCATCCCATGAGAGGTGGTTACCGAACTTTTGGGTTCGGAGGTAAACGAGGAGGTCGCCGTACCAAGGATCATCCGAAGTGATATAAAAGAGATGTTCATCAGGGAAGTCAGTATTGACGGGGGCACTGGTAGTATTGGAGGGGAAGGTCGTGACAAGTTTGGCGAGGACGAGAGATTTCTTGCTCTTGGGTGTTGAAAATTCAAGATCGTACTCCTGAAGGATAACAATCCATTGGGAAAATTTTCCATTAATTTGCTGACGACTGAGCAAGTATTGCATAGGGTTGGAATCTGCTACAAATTTAGTCATGCGAACAATAATGTAATGGCACAGTTTCTGGACTGCGAGGATGACTGCAAGGGCTAGTTTCTCTTCGTGCTTATACTTCAAGGGTGGCCCTGAGAGGTTTTTACTAACGTAGTAAATGACATGCTCGCGATCATCATCGTCGATTTGAACGATAACTCCTACTACTGAGACAGTTGATGCTGATATGTAGAGGATATAGTCACGATTATAGTTGGGTGAACTAATTAAAGGGGTGTTAGACATCGCCATTTTAAGATCGTCGAATTCTTTTTGGGCATGTTCATCCTAGTGGAATGGAATGTCGTGGCGGAGTAAGCGAAGGAAACTGTGTGCTCGAGTGGCGTAGTCTGGGACAAATCGTCGTAGAAAGTTAACTTTTGCTTGTAGGCTCTGGAGTTGATGTAAATTCCAGGGGGGTGGAATTTCTATGATGGCTTGGACTTTAAGGGGGTCCAGGGTAATATCACTTTGGGAAATGATGAATTAGAGGAGGCACCCCGCAGTAACATAGAATATGCACTTGAGGGGGTTCAAGCAGATGTTGTACTGACGACACCGTTGGAAGATGATTCATAAATCATCAAGACGTTGGGTGCATTTTTTGGATCGAGATGTGAGATCATCCAAGTATGCGAGGATGATATGAGCTAGATCATGAAAAATGTATGTCATAGCCCATTGGAAAGTTGTGCCAGCATTCTTTAGGCCAAAAGGCATGACACGATATGCAAAATTACCCCAAGGGGTGGTAAATGCGGTTTTGTAATGATCTGCTGGATGGATTTGGATTTGATTATAACCAGAGAAACCGTCCATGAAGGACAGAGCCTCGTGGTCGGCATAATCGTCGATAATTTGATCGATGAAAGGTGTTGGAAAGTTGTCTTTGGGACATGCGTGATTGAGATCGCGAAATTCCGTGCAGACACGAATAGTGCCTTGTTTTTTGTTAACGGGTACAGGGTTGGAAACCCATGATGTATAGGCGATGGGGTAGATCAACCCAGCCGCGCGTAATTTGTCAATCTCAGATTTGATGGTCACTACTTTGGATGGGTGTAGCGGTCGCTGTTTTTGACGAACTCGTGTAATGTCAGGCCAAGTGTCGATGGGATGTTCAACAATAGAGGGATCAAGGCCAAGCATCTATGTGTATGACTAGGCAAAAATATCCTTATATTCTTGGAAGAGGGCTTTATAGGCAGTGATTTCTTGAGGAGTGCAAGCGGTGCCAATGGTGATTTCCTCGACGACTCCATTTTTTATGGAAATATCAATTTTGATGGTCAAGGAAATGTTGGCCATGGTTCCTTCTTCAAAAGCATCAGGGGCAGGAATGGGGTTTTTGAACCAGTCGATATGCCCTGATGGGATAAAATCCTTGGTTTCAACCGCGTATATGGGGTGTTGGTTAGGAGGCGTGGAGGCTTCCTGTGGAAAGAAGAGTGCTCTGTGGTGTAGTGCATCCCATGGGTAGTTAGGGGTGTTTAACTCTTCGAGTATGTCCTCGTCACAGTGGAATTGGCGAGAATACAAGGGGTCTTATAGAGTGATATCAGTGACTGTCGTTGTTATCACTGAAATTTCGTCTGCACATGGCGACAAGAACTCCGCATCATCAAAATAGCAATGAAGTCATTCATGGCACTGAATTAGTTCCACAGCATTCCAGAAGGGTCAAAAACTATACAAAGTAACCAAAAATTGAAAGGCCCTTTACAGCAGTTTGAGGCGCGCGCGCGCCTCAAACTGCTGTAAAGCGCCTTTCAATTTTTGGTTACTTTGTATAGTTTTTGACCCTTCTGGAATGTTGTGGAACTAATTCAGTGCCATGAATGACTTCATTTCTATTTTGATGATGCGGAGTTCTTGTCGCCATGTGCAGACGAAATTTCAGTGATAACACCAGCCTACAAAACATGATTTACAATTAATAAACATGATTACAACAGGGCTCGTCCTTGGGGATATTACAACCCTAATGCGATCTCGTGATTGACCCTTGTGTTAGAAGGGCTTCCCAGGAAAAAATGTAGAAAGTGGATTTAAACTCTCCTTATCACAAGATACTATGTTTTTTTACATATTTGGAAAGTTATCTTTCACACCTATTCCAAAGCCCTTCACCTAATCTAATGTAGGTTTGCTACCAGAAAATATAAAAATGTCTAATAAGTTTTAGTTCAACACTTTATTTTTAAGGTTGTTTTTACTCAAGAGGAAAATGGTGTGGACCAAATGGTGTTTTTACTGACTCTAAACAATGCAAAGAAATGAGAACGAAAATATTTCACTTCGATGAAAGCTATATTACGAGAAGGAGAAAACGTTTATCATTCCCAGATGCATAATGTTCGAAAATTTTATGAAACACGTTAATATGGAGATCTTCAAGAAATGATCCAAAGAGATTGTACACCA
>JASDQU010372503.1:104671-116561 GCA_032191745.1 Picea mariana
TGGATGTTTCCCGTAGGAGTTTTACCACGTGAAAACATCAGTGTGTTGATCTTTGATCTGGTTATGTGAGTGGTTACTGAAGGTGTTCATCCTCTATTGGAATACTTGTGTTGTCGAACACCAGAGACTTAGCTGTTGAAGTTGAGAAAACACGGGAAATATTGAAAAACCTATCCATACAAGAGAGAAGAGAACCTACCCCTGAAGTAATAAGAGAAGAGGTATTCCACTCAAACTCTTTGAAAGACCCTCAGTAGTGCAAAGTTACTCTGCTAAGAATAGATAAGAATAAAAATGGAAAGAGTAACCCAATGACTAAGATCACAGGAAAGAAGGCCAGAAAGCTCATCAAGAAGAAAGCAAAGTTAGAAATATTGCAGGAATTTCCATAGAAGACTTCGCAGAAAGAAGGCTTGCAGAACTTGAACCTCACTAGAATAGCAGAACAATGTAGACTGGCACTTCATCACAACAAAGCTATATGACCATTGGAGGTATCCGGATAGTTAGAATGACGCTCCAGAATGGATAGAAACACAGTTATTGTCAGAAAGATCGCCATTGGACTATTGAGACCACACCATTACGGTGGATTGAGGCATTCCTGCCCATTGGAGGATTTTGTTACGACATTGTCTATTTATTCCGTCGAATGTCTCACCGAGGACACTTTTTCAAATTTTGATTATCCGAACCCACATAGAACTGAGTGTTATCGTGCAATGCTTATTGAGAGCTCACCACCCGTTCTACTTACCTTGAGTGTTTGTCTACCTACCCGAGATATCGGATCTCAAGCATGTATGTCAAGAGACCGTAGTGCAGTAGAGAAGTTCATGGAGGAAATCGTAATTGAACTTATGGATGAAAAGTTCCTATCCATAGGAGAATAGGCCTCATTAATGAGAGGATTGCAAGAATCCTCGTTGACTGTATGTCGATTTAGGACCTCCCAAACTGTGACAGAGAAAAGAAGCAAGCATCGCAATGACTTGGAGAATTTGAAGCTCATCCCGTTGGTTCTGCTCGACTACATCCCGCCTCTGGCTGGCACGGTTAGTCTTGACAGTGTTCCGAGAGAATTTGAGTACACCCTCATCACTGCGTACCTCCCGAAGGGAATACGTGCAGTTGGACTGCATCCAGGAATGATCCCTAATCTTAAGATTAGCGACATTAACCTAGGAGATAGAAAGAATTATGTGTTGCTCGCACCGCATAAGTATTTAACAAAGACAGCAGGGAAGAAGTCAAATATAGTCCCAAATCCATGGACTAAGGCAATCACAAGGTCCACTATCCTCAATGTCATGAAGATACCCCACTTCGACAGACATCAGGAGGTTAACGCGTGTGTTAAACTCCTCTTATCATGCTTCCATGGAGGGTATCTATGGTTAGATAGGAAAGTGACTATGGATCCGATGTTGATCCACATGATCACTAGGTTAAGTATGCATGGACCAGACCCTCATAAATTATATCTAGGGAAGGCTACAGATCGCGCCCTAGTGCAATGAATAAAGGAAACCTACAATGATGTGGAGAAGGGGAAGTGGGGCTACAAGGTAGCCACCATCTAATATGGTGTAGTGCACCTAGATTTCCAATTAATCATTGTTAAGATTGTCAAGAAGAATGGACCAGCGCAAGTCACGGGGTTTATCATTGACCTCGCAGGAAAATGCATTGAAGGAATGTAGATGAACTGGGCAAGCTACCTAGTCAACCAGTTAGAGAAAGATTGTCACGAAGCACAGGACCAGGGCTATGAGTTTCACTTTGGTTGGTTGTTGATTCTCGTTGCCCTCATTGCTTGGGATATGCCAAAAGGAGCGAACTTCACTGAAGTCGATCCATCTGAACCAATGGCTGTGAGGTTCACTACCTTCTGGTATTTGAGAGACATGGAAAAACAATGGCAGTCCAATGCAGCATTCCACACCTATTACTTGCAGCTGAAGAGGGCCATTGAATCCTTTCCTCACATGATGATGAATNGACCAGGGCTATGAGTTTCACTTTGGTTGGTTGTTGATTCTCGTTGCCCTCATTGCTTGGGATATGCCAAAAGGAGCGAACTTCACTGAAGTCGATCCATATGAACCAATGGCTGTGAGGTTCACTACCTTCTGGTATTTGAGAGACATGGAAAAACAATGGCAGTCCAATGCAGCATTCCACACCTATTACTTGCAGCTGAAGAGGGCCATTGAATCCTTTCCTCGCATGATGATGAATACACTCCATAGGTTCAGGCCACTTGCAAAGTTCCACACAAATAGGCACTTCAATTACATCACTATGTGTAAGGAAAAACACAAGGAAGAGCTCCAGTCCTATTACAAACTCACCGAGGAAGATGTGGAGGAAATAACCAAGGAATGGCCTACAAAATTCCTTGTACCAGTCGAACAGACCGAACTCTCTAACCCCGGCCTCATCAAAATTCCTGTAGTATCTCAAGAAGAGTATGATGGACCAAGAAGCAATAAGAATAAGAAGAAGGAACAAGTGTAGGAAATGAACAACGCATCGGAGGAAACTGCACTTGATTCACCTAAAGGAGGAGGAGGTGATGAAGTGAACCAAGAAGAGGACAAAGAAGAAGACAAACAGGAACAGGGTGAAGTGACACTGCTTAAGGATCCCCTTAAAGAGGACGAGACATCTAATAAAATAAATGTTTCCTTGAAGAAACCTTCTGCACGGAAGAAGTCACAAGCCAATAAGCCCCAGTCACATACTGTGCTTATCGTGGATGACATTGATCTGGATTATTTTCGGCACGAAATGAGAGCGGATATATAATAAAGAAATGCACAAAGATATCACAGATATTCAATAATATAAAATAAATGTATTATAGATGCAACCATAAACACAGATATATAGTAATACACGATTTCTATTCATGAAAGAAATGTACAGAGACTGTAAAAATACAAAGTGAAAGACTCACTAGAATGGTGGAAGCTTATCTCTAAGAAGAGATGTGATCGATACTCGCATTCACAAGAATATGATTACAAATGAGGCTATGAAGGAATTTTTACTATAAAGAGGAATGCCAAAAACCCTAGACATCCAAAAACCTAACCCTAGGAGATGAAGCGCCAAAAGTCATGTGGGCCCCGTTTGAGGCCATTCAAAAAGTTGAGATACACGAGAGGATGGTGTGCAGAAGGAATATTTTCACTTTGTTGTAACCTTGTCGACCTGCTTCTGTTGGATAGAAGGTGCTTGGGGCAAGGCTGTAGTGGTTTCAATATCCTTTTGTTCCCCTTTTTAATAGATTGTGAAGAAGTTGAATTTTTCAGTATGAGATACTACCTTGCAGCGTCGTTTAGGTGGAACAATAGTCAAAAATAACTCCGGTATTCTGTAGAGATGACCCCCTAGAGAAACAATGACATTGTGGGGTCGATACTCATAAACAACATGGCATATCCACATATATGGCTAGCCCAAGAGAACATCACAAACATCCAGTGGGGAAAAATCACATAATACCTCATCCTTGAAGGGTTGGAGGTCGTATGAAAATCGACACTACTAGCTGACACGAAGATCTCATCCTTGGCGAAGCCACCTGATGTTGTATGGTTGCAGGTGTGGTGTTGTCAGCAATCTCAACTGTTTGATGACCTCTGTTGAGATGAGGTTCTTTTGGCTTCTGTTATCAACAACAAAATGTAGCAGGGTTCCTTCACCCACATCTGTGTATGAAAAAGGCACTCCCCCTCTTCAGGATCTGTTGGTTCTTCTAGTTGAATTGTTGCGGTCATGACAATAGCAGTGGGGTCTACGTTGATGATCTGTCTTTTACCAATATTTTCAGAATCAGATTCTGAATCAGGGTTCGGCTCCTTATCTTTGATATTGGCCACCAATGACTATTTTGAGTAAAATTTATTGGTGTTGTGCCAGGGGATTTTGTGGAAATCACACCATTTTTTGGTGCCCTTCTTTGTCTTCCCATGACCCTTCTTTTCTTGTGGCCTGGACTGTTTTTCGGGAGACTATTTTTTAGGGCCATCTTTGTCATACTTTGGTTGTTGCGGATTTGCAGACCTAAACTCCGGTTTGTTCTGGTGCTTAAATTTCTACTCTATTTTAACAACACATCTATAAGCAACATCGAGTGATGAGATATCCATAAAATCCATTTCAGTTTGGATGTATCTGTGTAGAAACCCACGGTATTTTAGAACCAAATATCGTTCGGAGTCTTTCATACCCAACTTGGTGTGCAAGGTATGGAAGGTATTGGTGAACTTCGTAACTGCTTGGCCCCTCTCTTGTCACAGTGTGTTCCATCTCATGTACTGGTCCTCATAGTTTCCAACAAGTTAATACCATACCTTTACCTCATCCACAAACAAATCCCAAGTGGGATCGGCCCCATATATTCAAGAATCCTCTGTGGAACTTTGCTCCCAGTAAGTTTCCCACCAATGTTTGACATGGGGGAGAGATTTAAGGAGTGATAAGGTGATCCTTTCCATGTCATAAAAATTATGAACAGAGAAATAACCTTCTAACAGATTTAACCATTTGTCTAGGGCATTCACATCTATCTGACCTTCAAATACAGGAATATCAAAATTAACGTGTACCTTGAAAGGAGAGGTGCTTCTAAAGTTGTTGTTTGATGAATATGCACTCATTGCTATCAGAAGGCATTGAAGGATGTGGGAAAATTTCTCCATCATTTCATCCCTCTGTCCCGTGAGAGCTTGCTCAAGCAACAAATTTATAGGATCGCCTGCTCTGGTGTTTTTATTTTCTTCTGCCATGGAGGGTTTGTTGGGCATGCGAGAGAAATTGTCTTCAAGAGAGACAAGCTTGAGACCCAACTTGCTATACTCAGACCTTGTCGAGGACATGCACTGAAAAAAAAATGATCAAGAGCAGCCTGCTCTGATACCACTGATCCGGATTATTTTCGGCACAAAATGAGAGCGGAGATATTATAAAGAGATGCACATATATATCACATATATTCAATAATATAACAAAAATGTATCAGATATGCAACCATAAAAACAGATATACAGTAATACACAATTTCTATTCATGAAAGAGATGTACAGAGACTATAAAAATATAGAGTGAGAGACTCGCTAGAATGGTGGCAACTTATCTCTGAGAAGAGATGTAACGGCTACTCGCATTTGCAAGAAGATGATTACAAATGAGGCTCTAAAGGCCTTTTTACAATAAACAGGAATGCCAAAAATCCTAGACATCCAAAAACCTAACCCTAGGAGATGAAGCGCCAAAAGTCATGTGGGCCCCGTTTGTGTAAGTTAGTACATCAACTTCCCGGGGTCATAACTTTTGCATACAATCTCCGTTTTAGGCGCATGATAGCCCGTTGGAAAGGTATCATCGGGGAGATTCATTTTGGAGGAAATATCATAGGAACTTCCATATTGCAACCCATTTTCCCAAGAACTTCATTTAGGGCCTCAAAATGGCCCCGAAAGTTAAAAACTGCTAAAAATAGTAAATTACCAAAATTGATAGAAAACTATTTTGAGCCAGTTGGAAAAGGTGGGTGGCCACCAATATCCACATGGATCATACATTGATCTCATCATCACCACTATAGCATACACTTTAGAGAATATTTTGCAGTGCAACGAAGCAAAGCAAGAGACAATGTATGGTAGAATCGAGGCAGAGTTGAAAGGGGTACATCAAGCCCTCTATTCGAGCCATGCAATGCCTACTGCACCATCATCATCAGAAGGTATAGAAATGGGAGATGAGCCTACCCAACTACGCAGATTAGCAGATGCAACAGAGGCTCTCCTTCGTCGTGTCCAGGAAGAAAATGAGAAGGCCACAAAAGCATTGAAGCAAGCAAAGGAGGAAGCCCTAGAGAAACTTTGGATTACACAACAAGAGAAATGTGACCTCCAGACGAAGTTGGCAAGGATAGAGCACAGATCCAGAAGGAAAAAGAACAATTGTTCACAGAGAAGATGGGAGTTAAGGAGGTAGTCACTAGAGCACTTCGCTCTGTGTCGGACCTGTCACAGGTGGATAAGGAAACAACTAAGAGCCTAGTGGGGAAGCTCGTTGAAGCCATTCAGTAGCTTCAAGAAAGAGTAGCAGAACTGGAATTGCAAGAAGTACTGATTACTCCATAGGAAGTATGAGATCAGAGGGAGGAAACTGCCAGGAGCACAGTCGAAAGAATCAAGGCATTGGCATTATAATGCAAGAAACTTAGTAATCGAAGTGTGCAGACCTATGAGTGCCTTGCAGAGGACCCAGAACTAAATACATTGGAGTCACAACTCCAGGAGGTGAAGAAACAAGCATCAATGGTGAAAGCGCAATTGAAACTACTCTCAAAAGACGAGAAGATGAAAAGTTCACAGGAGGTGCACATAGTCCAACAATAGGTCAATGCCATCCAGAGTAGAGTCATGGAAGTGACCCAGAAACTCCAGATGGTGTAGGACAAAGCCTGCACACATTTTGAAGAAATTGAAGGACGAGGTGCACAGCTGGAACAAGTGGTCACCACGATGTAAGAATGTTTGAAAGGACCAGTCACTAAGAAAGTCATTCAGGAGTTTTCCAAGCAAGACGCTCTTGCGAAGTAGCAAGTCGAGGCAGCTAGAGCCAAGCTCGAGGCCTTCGAAGCATAATTTCCCAGATCAGAGTGACTCGGGATGAGTCACAGGTGAGTGTTGGGGGATGTTTCCCCTTGACCAAGTTTTGGAGAACCTTGGTCATGTTTGACGATTTTTGGGACTTCAACAGGCTTGTCGAAGATGAAGTGCCCAAGCAAAGTGGAGATCGTGGGATCCTGCCCCCTTTTGCATGATTTTTAGGTGTTAGGGTTTATGTAAAAGGTATGGTATTTCAACCCATGTTTCTTACCCATGTTTAGGCCCTTTTGTAATGTATAAATAGATAGCTAAGAAATGTAAGAAGTAGTAGTTTGATCTACGTGATCGAATGGGATAAGTGTTAGAGTAAGATAGAAGTAGGCTTTGTGCATACCGTGTGTTGAGAACTTGTAGAGCTAAGTGAAAGTGATTGTAAGAAGGCTCTATGTTGTGTCAAGCTCGAGGAAGAAGGATCTGGTGAGGTGCATGTAGATATCTTGTCCTATGCAGATTTGGTTTTGTGGCTCTGTGCATGTAAGAATATTGGAAGAATATAATAAAGAAGAAGAAGATTTGGTGGATGTAGCCCCACACTAGGGTGAACCACGTATATCTTGTGTTGTAGTTTCTTTGTGTAATGTGGTTGACATGTTATTGATGTGATTTATGCTTAGTATTGTAATATTTATGTATGTTAGATGCATCTGATGTAGTAGCTTAGTGCTTCATGAAATGAATGAAGGTTAGATCTATTTTGATGCTATGTGTTGAATCGTTAGATGTGATTAGATCTTGATGAATATTGCGTTGTTCTGTAATTAGGGATTTAACCGTGATGTGAATAAGGGTAAAGGATAATGAATGTTAATTGCCAAGTGCTCTATTAAGTATTGTGATCACAGATCTGTGTCCCAGCTAGGTTGTAGACACTTGAGTCCTACAATCCCCCCTGCCTCTACCTCGGGTGAGACTTCATCTTCTTCGCAGGTGTTGCCAAAAGGGCCAATAGTTAGGGTTTTTATGGTGCGTTGTTAAATTTTTGAACCTTGGGTTTGTCCCTGTGCCAACACCACCTCACCCTCGAAACTTCTATTCTAGAAATTTCTCTTTTTCCTTCATACAAAAATCATCGTACCCTTAACACTAAGAAAAATGTGATGACATCGCAGGTCACTGTTGTGCAACCTGTGAAGATCCTATATCATTGCACCCTTAACACTAAGCAAGGTGCGAAGATCCCTTTTTATAAGGTTTTTTACAAAGGAAAAATAAACTTTCATCTCTCTGGGAAAAAGTATCTTCATTCTTCTTCAAGGATTAGGGCCATTGATCCTTCTAAAGACAAAGAATAGGTTTACATCATTAACGATCATAGGGGTGATGAAAATAATGTTTAACACCCACTCAGAAGGACATTCATATAAGATAAAATTCCAATGTACCAACAATATAGATGAATATGAAGCCTTAATCCTAGTGTTACAACTTTTAAAGAAGCTTGGTGCCAAAATAATTTCAATTTGTGGTGATTCTAAACTGATAATAAAACAAATCAAAGTTGAATACTCTGCTAAACACCCAAGATTGAGAGCTTACACAAATGTTGTCCTATATTTTCTAGAATGATTTATTTAGTATGACTTATCAGTCATTCCCAAAAACCAGAACACTTTAGTTGATGGTATGGCTACCTCAGCAAGTACCTGCAAAATACCCTATTATCCTAGTCACCAATACACATTTGAGGTAAAGAACAGACCATCTATCCCGAATAACATCAAATATTGGCAAGTCTTTTGAAATGATGAACAAATTGAAATTCTTTTACAATCAAATAATGAATTTGAGTGTGCCAATATAGATGTAGATTTTGATGATGAAGGAGGAAGTGTGGAGGAGATAGAATCAAAATAAGTAGACCAAAAACAAGAAGATTAATATTTCAATTGAAAGATAATGTTTTTCCTAGAGGGTTAGTCCCCTTAGAGGAGTTGTTTGATTTTAATGATGTATCCAAAAAGCATAAAATTGAACCTACTGGAGCTGAAGTTGAAGATTGCAACATAGCAACTGAACAAGAACCAAAAATGATTACACTGTCTAAATCTTTACCCCCTGCTGAAAAGAAGAAATACATAAACGTGTTCAAAGAATTCATAGGCATTTTTTCATGGAGTTATGAAGATTTGAAATCTTATGAAACGAGCATTATACAACATTAAATTCCTATAAAAGAAGATTAAAAACATTTTAAAAAGAAACATAGGAGAAATAACCCAAGGTTATTGCCTCTGATTGAAAAAGAGATAAAAAATATGTATGATGCTAAGATCATTGTCCCATTGATATTTTCTAAGTGGGCATTAAATTTAGTTCCAACAAGAAAAAAGAGTGGAGAAATTAGACTTTGCATTGATTTCAGAAATCTTAATAAAGTATCTCTCAAAGATAACTACCCTTTGCCTAAAATGGATCACATTTTGTAGAAGGTGGTTGGGTCCAGTAGAATTTCTCTGTTAGATTGTTTTTTTGGTTACAATCAAGTTTTAGTCCATCCTGAAGACCAAGAAAAAACAACGTTTACTACACCTTGGGTTACTTTCATGTATGTGAAAATTCCTTTTGGCTTAATGAATGTTGGAGCTACATTTCAAAGAGCAATGGATATTGCTTTTGTGGATGAATTAGGTAGGTTCATAGTTATATATCTTGATGATATCACTCTTTTTTCAAAAACAAATGAAGAACATTTTCTCCACCTGAGAAGAGTCTTTGAAAAATGCAGGAAATTTGGAATTTCTCTCAACCCAAAGAAAAAATTATTTGTCTTAGAAGAAGGAAAAATACTACGACATGTCATCTCAAAACATGGAATCAAAATTGATCCTAGAATAATTGAAGCTATTCAAAAGACAAAGCATCCTAGGAATATAAAAGAAGTCCAATCTTTCATTGGAAAAATTCTAAGGAGATTTATCCCCAACCTGGAAGAAATTCTGAGAAATATAACAAACATGCTGAAGAAAGACACTAAAATAAAAAGGACTATATAAGAAAAAAATTCATTTGATCAACTAAAACAAGCCTTAACACAATCCCCTGTACTAATCAACCCTGATTTCACGAAAGATTTCCTCATTTTCTCATTTTCTCATTTGCCTCCGAACATAATATTGCAGCAATGCTCTTGCAAAAAATAATAAAGGCCATGAACTACCTATTGCTTTATTTAGTCAAGACTTAAGAGATGTTGCATTGAAATACAATATCATGGAAAAATGAGTTTTTTCTCTAGTAAAAACAATCAAATATTTTAGAGTCTACATTCTTGATTCACATATAATTGCTTATGTCCCAAACTCTGTGGTGAAAGAAATTTTGACCCAAAATAATCCTTATGGGAAAAGAGGTAAGTGGATTGTTGTTATACTTGAATATGATATTGAAATCAAACCTACCAAACTCATTAAAGGTCATGGATTAGCTAAATTAATGGTTGAATCTAATTTTCAATTTTCTAGCTTCACTGGATGAACAAGAAGAGCAGGCGACTCCACATGTAGCAGAGGATTTTGCAACCCCTCCCTGGTATGCAGACCTGATTTTTGTCTTACATCATTTACAAGCTCCTCCTGGTTTGACCAAGACTAAAGCTAGGCTTATTAAACTCAAAGCTATGAAATTTGGCATTTTAGATGGAAATTTATATTGGAAGGATGTTGGAGTAATTTTACTAAAATGTTTAATGAAAGACAAGGCAGATAAAGTTATGCAGGAATTTCATGAAGGATATTGTGGTGGACACTTGAACTGGAAAACTACTACCAACAAAATCCTAAGAGATGGTTTTTACTGGCCAACCTTATTTGCATATGTTCATAAAAAAGTTACCTCGTGTCATAAATGTCAACTTTTTTAAGGCAAAAGGAAACTATTTCCTTTACCTTTGAAACCAATATCAGTTGAAACTGATTTTCAATAGTGGGGTTTGGATTTCATTGGATAAATCCATCCACCATCATCAGGCCAACACAAATGTATCCTTACAGCCACTGACTATTTTACCAAATGGATTGAAGTTGTACCTACAAGGCAAGATATTGATCTTGTGATTATTAAATTTTTAGAAACTAATATTCTTTCAAGATTTGGATGTCCCAGGAAGATCATCACTCATAATGCAACAACATTCAAATCAAAGAAAATGGTGGAATTTTGTAGAAAATGTCAAATTATTGTAGCACACTCTACTTCCTATTACCCTCAAGGGAATCGATTAGCAGAGTCTTCCAACAAAATTTTGGTTAATATCATCAAAACGTTGTTGCAAGATAACAAGAATTCATGGCACAACAAGTTGGTCAATGTCTTATGGGCTAACATACTTACTACTAAGAGATCAATTGGCATGTCCCCATACCCATTGGTTTATGGAATAAATGTTATTTTCCCCACTTCTTTAGGTGTCCCTGTTATGAAAATAATGTAGGAACTGCAAGCAGAAACTAATGACATCTGAGGAAAATAAATAAAACCATACAGTTGCAACAATCCAAAGAAGAAGTTTACAGTAAAACTCAAGTGATCTAGGATAACATTAAGAAGATTTATGATAAAATAACCAAGGTTGATGATTCAGGTAGGAGACAAGGTGTTGAAATGGGATTTAAGGAGATAAAAGACAGGTAAGTATGGAAAATTTGATAATTTATGGAAAGTTCCTTACATAATCCATGCTTACAAAGGAAATAATGCATTCTTGATTAAGGATATGGATGGAGAAGATCTACCAGGTGGACATGTCAATGGAAGAATTCTCAAGCACTACTTTTCACTATAATAGAAACATTTCTCACTTAAGATCATTGTAAATACCATTTTATTTTCTATTTTCATGAGTGTGTGACTCATATCATAAATTTGAATCTCGGAGAGAAGGCCCTAAGCTCTTGATCATTGGTCACCATGTTTACAACTACAATAAAACAAATAAGATGCAGAAAATGTTGGAGAAGATAATTCAAGGCTACCGGTCATTCGTTCTTGGAACCTCACAAAGAGAGAACCATCCCTAATGGAGCCACTGTTAGAGTCCTATAGTTCATAGTATCAAATGGTGATTGAATATTATTCGTTTAGTGATTTTATATTGTAAATAATATTACATTTTGCAAATGATTTCCAAAAGAAAAAGATAAAAGATAAAAAAATAATGAAAATGAAAAGAGGGTAGAAAAGAAAAAGGAGAGAATATATAT
>JASDQU010372504.1:27166-39929 GCA_032191745.1 Picea mariana
TTGAAGATGAAGAGTGTTGCAGTTTCTCCATTATTGTTGAATGTTGGCATGGCTTCGACCCACTTGGTGAAGTAGTCTACTGCCACAATGATGTACCGATTCCCCATAGCAGAAGCTAGGTGGCATGTGGTAAAATCAATCCCCCACTTGGTGAAGGGGCCAACTGCGATGACAAAAAACATAGGAGCAGTGTGTGCCCATAACTTTCGAGAGAAAATCTGGCACGGATGACACCTCTTAGTCGCCTCAATATAATATTTGTAAAGCAAGGGCCAGAAGTATCCAACATGAAGGATTTTCTGATCTATCACCAAACTAGAAAGGTGACTGCCACATGCTCCAATGTGGAAATCATTTAGCACAATCTCCGCTTCTTCATGGGTAAGACAACGACAAAGAACAAAATCAACTCCTCGACGATACCAAGTGTCATTGATAATAAGGTAATGGTGAGCTTGATGGCATATCCGTCGACGCTCATCGCTATAAGCATTGGGGGGGCACTTCAAAGTGTGGAGATACACAAGTATATCCCCATACTAAGGGTCGAAAGACACAATGAAGCAAAGGTTTTCATAAAAAAATGAATCTTCTGGTGAATCTTTGCCACTCTCAATCAGAAGCTCCAAGATTAACTCTACAAAGAACAAAGATTTCTTGGACTTTGCCAAAACAAAGTCTAAATCAAACTCTTGTAGAATAACAATCCACCTACTAATCTTCCCGCCAATGACTCTTCACGTCAAAATAAATTGAAAGGGATTGATGAAGGCCACAAAGGTGGTCTTACGCAGTAAAATATAATGACAAAATCTCTGGACAGTGTGGACGGCTTCTAGAGCCAGTTTCTCAACATGAGTATAGTTGAGCTCTGGTTCGATTAAAACCTGGCTAAGGTAATGTGCGTCATCCTCCTGAACTAGGACCATGTCGATGATGGATTCTGCTACAGCGAAATACAACAGGAAATCCTTGCCATAATCAGGAGGGTTGAGTAGAGGGGCAAACACTAAGGAAATTTTCAACACGTCAAAAGAGCACTGAGTTTCTTCACCCCAATAAAATGGGACCCCTTTCTTTAATAAACACATAAACCCCTTTGTTATTTTAGCATAGTTAGCAATGAATCGCCGTAAGAAGTTAACCTTCCCTTGGAGGCTATGAAGTTGTGGTACTATGCACGGGGGAGGCAATTGAACTATTGCCTCAACCTTGAGGGGATCGAACATGATCCCTTTGTTGGACATAATAAATCCCAATAGACGCCTAGATCTAACGAAAAAATTACACTTGTTGGGATTCAAATGAATCCGGTAATAACGACACCTCTAAAAAATAAGTCGAAGATGAGTGGGATGGCCAACTCTCTTGTGAGAACATGATGCAAGATCATTAAGGTACGCTTCAAATATATCTTTAATATCATGAAAAGTGAACGGCATGGCTCACTGGAAAGTAGATCCAACATTTTTAAGGCCAAAGGGCATTTTATTATATGTAAAATTACCCCAAGGACATATAAATGCAATCTTATGTTGATCCTCAGGTCAGATTTGAATTTGATTATACCCTGAGAAACCATCCATAAATGAAAATATTTCGCAACCCACACAGTCATAAATAATTTGATCAATGAATGGGGTAGGAAGTTATATTTCAGGCATGACTCTTTCAGATCATGGAAGTCCATGCATACTCAAATTGTACCCTACTTTTTGTTTATGGGAACAAGATTCGACACCCATTCTGTCAACTGAACTGGGTAGATGAAACCAACCTTAAGCAATTTCTCTACCTTGACCTTAATGGTCGCTTCCTTTTGAGGGTTGACCATGTGGAGATTTTTTAGATCAAGCTTAACATCAGGATAAGTTTTAATCTCGTGTTCAACAATTCGTGGGTCTATGCCTGACATTTCCTCATAGGACTAGGCAAACACGTCACAAAACGCTTTAAAAATAACTCAGTATACGTCCGAATCTCCTCGGGGGAACAATCCGCCCCGATGAAGAAGTTTTTGACGACCCCATGGGTTTTGGAGATATCAATCGGGATCGTCTCAGCTATGTTTTCCATGTTCCCTTCGACATATATTCTATGTGATGCCAAAGGGTTGATGGGGCAAGCAACATCTCCATTCATGGACGACATAAATTCTCCTTCTTCCACTCTCTTAAGCTTGGGGAAAAAATATAATCTATGATGGAGATCATCCCAAAGCCTATATGGAGTTGTCACTGTCGCAACAATCACCTTGTTAGAAGGAAATACAAAATCCAAAGGATCACGTGAAGTAAGAGAATATTGAGCCCAAATAGGCTCTAGAACGGGATCTAGCTCTTGAGGGTGAGCCATATCGGAGTTCACAAAGGCTTGTTGGACAATACTGTACGCAACCTCAACTGCAGAGAGGGGCATCGCTATTCCAGGATGCCCGCTTCCCTCCATCGAAGACAACAAAGAAGGTAAATTCCACGGATTGTCAAAGTAAGATGTTCAAAATGAAATCACTTGAAGAATAACAATTTTAAGTTGATCAGGGACAACTGAAATAAACTTGACGTCATTCGAAGGTGGTGGGAAGTCAAAAATACCCATCAAATATAGAAACAAACTAGCACCTAAGTTGGCAGTACCTTTTTGAGGATTATCAATCATCGGGATCGTGGATGCCCCCGATGAATGGTCGGGACAAGAGAAGGACAATTGATTGATGGTAACAATCCTGCCTTCATGAGGAAATCATAGTACTCAAAAAATTGAAGACACTACCATCATCATTGCATAAGTCCAACTTCGACCCAACAAAAGGTTGTAATCGAGAGGCGCATCGACTACTTTGAATTCAACACATGCAATTTTTCCCTCCAACTGCATGGGAAAGGAGGGGATTAGGCCATGCGATCGAAAATAACGACCATTAATTGTAATTAACAAAGTGGGGGCATAGCTAACTCAACTTACCAATAGTCTTCCAACATGCAAGCTACATAACACAAGTCGATGCCCCTTCGTCTACCATAGTGAAAAATATGCTTCGTGTTAAAGATTTTGTGGTGTAAACCACTACTATCTGAAAGGCAACATGATGAGGAAAAAAAGGTTTTAGATTGGAAGGGTCAAACATGATAGATCCTAAGTTAGTAGGCTCCGAGGCACCTAAATCCAACAACAATGCTTTTCTTTGCGAGTGAAAATATGGAGAACCTCCAGAGCAGACATTGCACATAGGGTTTGCGCCAGATATTCAACAATAAAGTAGCTCTGGGAAGCCCATGCATTTGGGATATAAGACCCCTTATTGAACACACCTTTGGGGATGTGAGTCATTTCATCTCCTATCAACTTCTAAATATGGAGAGGTGCCGATGGTTTAGGAGCTCCCTTGCCTTCATATACAGATTCAGGGGTTCCATAATCATGGGCCCTAGTCTGAAGATGAGAATCCACTCTCACGATATATACATTTGTGGCTCCAGGATTAGAGTTGTTAGCACTGAGAATCACCCTTAGACTGCTAGAGGATAAGCCCAATACCCATTAAAAAGTTTATGAGATAAGTCTTAAATGTGGTGTCAAATGGATAGAACTCAGTTCAGTAATGTCAAAACACAGAAAATTTTGGATGAAGTGCATCAACAAAAGAGGTCTTGTTTTAACTTAGGTCAGGGTTTTGAGGATTAGTGTGGATAGGATGAAGACTTAGTAAGAAAATGAAGTGAATCTACCACTAGCTTCAGGCTATGCCAGTAGACAAAGAAGATAAATTCTTTAGATACAAGAACTTCTTAAATCCAAGAAAACAAAACTCTAAGAAAGATATAACAATATAAGAATCAAACATCCATTGTCATCCAACTACAAAATATCATTTGAATCCTTCAATGACAGTAAAATTTCAGAGTGAGAGATTAAGATGGAAAAAAGAAAGCTAACTTCCATTAAACAAGATTTCATTAGATTTGATACATCAAAACTAGAGTAGGATTTGTTTCATTAACATCACTAAAAAGGTATTTTACATCAACCATTCGAGCTTGAAAAATTAAATCAATTTTAAAAGGGTGGATCAACAAGGAAGAGCAAGAAAGGTAGAGGGCAACAAATTGTCAGCATAAGCATTCCATTGGGCATGTAGTCAACACATCCTACAGATCAAAGGCACTCAAGATCATACTAGACCAAAAGGGATATAATCGATGGATGGAGGTATAATAAAGATAACAAAAAGAATAATATCATCAAGCAAAGATCCTCTATGCAAAAATGACTTAAAAGATAACTAGAACAAAGATCATGAAAGGAGGCAATTACTACAAATCATTTACAACTTATGAATCTCCTGCCTCATGAAAAACCATTGATCTTCAATGCCTGCAATTCCATTCAATAAATATGACAAGATAAAATGATAACAAAGAACACAAATTCTGATAAGCAACTCTCATGAATCTCTAATGGAAGAAATGCTAATTACTACAGGCCCTCAGGCTTACAATTGAGCAACTAAACTGCTCCTCTATCTCTCTCCTCTCTTGGATCATGAATCCAACCCCTCTCCAAGAGCTCCCTCCTCTATTAAATAGAAAATAACATACAAATATCCTTACGAGGTAGAATCCCATCTCTTTCATTGGATTCTAAGCCTTGGAGATAGGTGGCAACAATCAAAGAGACAAAAATCCAACAAACTACTAATTTTCAGGAAATTGTTGGAAGTCATTAATAAATTGTTTCCACCTCACTGCATGAGGTCTTTAATGGAGATAAAAATTAGGTGAAGGTGTCCCTTGACATCTAAATAATCCATGAGAATCCATTCAAAACCTCCTTGACATGTGGCAACCTCCCAACAAGGCAAATATCCAATCAACTATGCAAAACATAGAAATTGCAGCACATTTCGCAACACACTAGTGTTTTAATTATTTCTCTCAAATTCCAAATTGGGTCAGGCTGAAATTTGGTCAGAAATTCAATAGGGATATCATATTCCTCCACAAAAAATTTCATAGAAAACCACTTCGTCTTTTTGGTTTTATGATCAAATTTGTAGCAGTAACCGCTAGAGGAAATTCCGTAGCGCCCTCCTATAAAACTGCTATGCAGATTCCGTAGCCCCTTTTCTGTGTCTGGCTAGGTGATTCCGTAGTACCTTTTCTATGTCTGGCTAGGTGATTTCCTAGATCCTTTGGTAGTGCAAATACATAAGATTCTTTGTAGATGATTCCGTAGCGCCAGGCGCTATGAAATCTCTGTGTTTTTCTGTGTGATGCAACAACTCTTCAAAAACACAAAAAATCTTAGTTGATGGATTATGAGATTGTAGATGCCTCGAGTAGGTGCAATTAGAATATTTCCTTAACATTTCAAGTTTTCAAAAACTAATCACCATAAAAAATGGATCATCATCATCTCCAATTTCCCTTTTCCATCCAATCTACATCAGATTCCGTAGCGCCTGTTCGAACTAAGAGTAGAATTCAAATCTTTGATAAAACAGTTAGACAAATTTAATGACCAAATCTCAATTATTTCCTTTTAAAACATGGATGCTGAAAATAATGAGATCTACCGACACCAACTTCCTAAATTCAATAATTGTAATGAGGGAATATGCACTTCAAGATGTGCTATGAAATCTCTCGATTCACCGGTGCTGCGAAATGACCAAATTTTCTACTGCAAATTTTTTGCTAACAAGAAGCATGCGTGGGGGTGCCTTGATTTCCCCTAGACACGTTCATGGATGAGGATACTTGCTTCATATTATACCCTTGAGAAAAGGGGTTATTTAACATAATAGGCTACTTCCGCGCGAACAAATTTTAGGCTTCCTCAATCTAGGGGCATTGATGAGTCAAATGGTCATCCATGCAAAGCTTGCACACAAATTTGACCTTCTTCTTTTCATTTTCTCCCTATCCAACATTATTACCAGCCTTTTTGTCATTACCCCTGACCCTTCTTACCCTTGCTCTTATTTTTCTCCTCAAGTTGTTGGTTACCCTTGGGGTTCGTCGTCTACACAACGTGCACTTCAGACATTCAAGTGGCGGGGAAATCCATAATAGGAGTCTGGCTGGCCATAGTCTGTTGTAATGATAACTGTTGCATTTGGTCAGACAACAGATCCATGGGCTTGTTTTGCGCTAATCCCACAATACCATCGACATGAGGCCCAGACTTAGGTTTGGCCAAGTCAAAGGTTGATCACAATGCATCAGGAAGAATCTCATAAATCATGTCGGATTGTGAATAGATCAACTCCAGCTATTGAGCTCTCATTATTGTCTCTTCCTCGGAAAACACTCCAGAAGTCGCGACGTCTTTGGAGATATAAGGCACCAAAGACTTCAAGAACCACTCAAACAAAAATGTAGGAGGGACTTTGACCTTGATCAAGCTCTTACGACGACACCATTTCTGGATATTATCTAATATGTGTAGTGCCTTTGTCTGTTTGAAATTGGCTAGCATCACGGTACCGACATCGTATCTCACCGGAAGCTGAAAATGGTTCAAGAAAACCATCGCCAACTCGTTAAAGTAAGAATATCTCGAGCTGTCGAGCTCAATATAGCATTTCACAACACCCCCTATGAGAGTGCATTGAAACAATCACAACTTAATGGAATTGTTGTTTATCGAATTCGAGGAGCACCACAAATGAAAAGCTGTGATATGATCACCTGTATCTTCACCAAGTTTTCCTTCAAATATTTTGATATTTGACGCCACAGGAGGCCAACCTAGAACGTGACAAATGGGGTCATTCAATAATCTTGACAAGTCTAGCAAATGAAGAGTTTCTAGAAATGGGAACCTTTGTTGGGATGTGTTTGCCTGAAAAGATGGGACTGGATATTGGCTGGCACCAGGTTGCAAGGAAAAGCTTGCTTGTTGACCAGGGTTCTAGTAAAAACCATGGTTCCTTGACCAATGTAAAGGAATGACGCACTTGATTGCATCATAAATGAGTTCAAATAGTTGGATGACATGCCTTGAGTGGGAATTGCCCCCTGCATGGAATTCCATTGGCTTGGATTGAGGTTTCCCCCGTGCATAGGAACTGAACCTTGCAGGGGGTTCCATTGAGAGTGGGACAGGTTACTACCAATCGACATCTCGTGTAGAGGGATATAATATTTCTTGGGATTCCCTAGACCTTGGAAGGAGGTGGCTCCTGTCATCGCTCCCTGCAAAGGCATATAACCTTGTGTCGGGATGTGTTGATTAAGGGAGGGGTTTCCCCCTGATGAAAACACCGACGAAGAAAAGGCGTTATTCCCGAAAGCACCAAATAAGGAAAACGACATAGACCAAACTGGAGTCGTAGAATGTTGAGTTATCTGACTCCCTCCGCTAAACAAGTTATAACCGACAATGGTCTCTGATGGTTGTTGGGAAGCACCTTCGAGCGAGGGGAATAAAGGGGAAATATGACCTCCACCGAAAGAAAACACATTGAATGGAGCAATGATGCCCCCAAGGGATCCTTGCGGGGGATTGTTAGAATTTCCTGTACCCAATCCTATAGTTTGTAAAGTAGACTAGGTTAGAATTGAGGTCGTGTCGAATCCTATCATCCCATATGAGAACGAACCAACAAACGGATTGTACGTGACTGCATAATGAACAATGGTTGTAGTCATGACATCGAATGTACCATTGACAAAGGTGGTAGTCATATGATTAGAGGCATTTATCAAAAGGGAAGGTGGTGGAGGGGGAAATACAACCTCCCCACCTATAGCTAAAGTGGGAGTATGAGGACTCCTGATAGAAGTAACATCATTTGATTCCATAGCAATTCACCTAATGAGACGATGATCAGGGCTAGTCACCTTAGTAGGGAATATATGAACAAGAACTGGCACTGAGAGGTTAGTTATCAGAGAGTTTCAGGGCCTGAAGCCATTAGCTCTGAGGTATGAAATGCTAATTTCTTCTGGTGCAAAAGTGTCTCCTCTTGGAATAGGATCGGGCACAATTTCTTGTGGCCCGGTATTTTCGAAAGAACCTTCTTGATCTAAACTTCACCTCAATAGGCGCGAGGGTGGCTCCACAATTATTGGTGGGAGGCCTTGAAGCCTGTGTGAATGGAGGAGCTGTTGATCCTCCAATTTGTGAAATGATGAACCGACACTATAAGGAAAATCTAGGGGGAAGCACAGAGAACACACTAAAAAGTCCTTAAAGATAAATCAAGAAAAAGGTAGGAAGGACAGTTACGCCAACCAACACTAGAGCAACTTACCGGTGCAAGTGTAACTCAAACATGGAAACACCCTTCGGGTATACTCTGCAAAGTGTGGTTGGACATCTATCCTATGTACCACAATATTCCCTCACAATCACCTGTGTAAGTACCTATAAAAGGAAATTAGGTTTCCATCTCGCAGTCAGTCACCAGGCAAGTACAATTGACAGTCGGGCAAATCATATGAGTAGGATAACTATGTTTGAAGCCTTTCAAGGTTACTGAAAGAAAATAGTTTGGAAGACAATCGAGGAACCCAAACGGATTCCAAGGATATTCGTATTCAAATGCAGTTAGCATAAACCCAATAATGACCCTCAAATACGATCCAGACTATGCTTGGTCCGACTTTGGAGGGGCTATCTCCGCTACCTTTCCTTATGTGACCTCATGCTTAGCCCTTAAGTTAGAGGGGGGTCTTGGCTAACTTTTACGACACTAGATTTCAAGACTCCCTATGTCAAACTCTTAAGTTTGATTTGGTGGCCTTGGAGAGTTTTCTCTCCACACCTAATCCAAGGCCTTAAAGCCTAGTCTAGTTGGTGTACCCTACAAACAAAAAAATCTTGTTGATTTTAAATTTAAGAGTTGATTTTAAAGGCTTGATTACTCAAGGGTGCGGTGATGAAACTTGTGATGTTATTTTAAAGACGAAAAAGAGAAGAATTATAGAGATTTTAGAACACTATGCTTTGATGCAAATGAAATCAAAATAAGTCCTGCAAATGAAGATTGGCTCTTTGCACTTAAAAATGCAAACTTTTTAAATGCAAACCAATATCTTATGCTCAACCAATCCTATAATTATTTTTCATTTCAGATGAAATGTAACTAGTTAAAATTTTCAGGAAAGAAAGAAACAAGGAGCTTTGGGTTAAAACTTCTTTTCTTTGGAAAACACAACCTAAGCTACAACAACCAAACAAATATGCAATGCAATATGAAAATGTAGCTAAGAAGATTCTCTCTCTCTCTCTCTTTTTGAATGAACGCAAGGGAAGGAAAGAAAAATATTAAACTTAACTAAACAAAAAAAATTGATTTTTTTTTGGCTTTGTTATCACGCAATTTGTACTTGCCCAAAGCCAAAGGCAAGTGATCACTAAATTGGCGTGACAAAGAGGTTGTCCTATCACTGTCACCTAAACAAAACACCTCTTTCTATTTAGGAGTAATACTCCAGGGAAGACGTCCCAGTGACCTGGGGGTTTGAGAAGGCTAAGGTAAGAGTATCAAGAAAGTCCCACACCTCTCACAGGTCACTCTATTCAAAAGTTCCAAAGGTTTTAATGAGATGAAGCAAAGTAATATTTAAGTGTACCTACCCAAAACAAGACAATAAGAAAAATACTATTTGCAAGTACCATATGATGTTAGTGCTTCATAAAACCATAGACTTTGATAAAAATAACAAGGTGATATAAAAGCTGAACCAAAAAAAGTATTTATAACAATAATGTATACATAGCAATAAATTCACAATTATGCCTCAACAAAGCTTCAAAAATGACCAGAAATGATAACATAAACTTGACAAAATGATAGTAATTGTCAGAAGCAATGATGGGAATGTATAATCAACTTTAAAACTTGCTTTTAAGATGAATTTGTCGTTGTTATAGATGGATGTCGAAATATTTTGCAACAACAACAAATTAGTTAGTAGGTTAGTCTAATATAAAGTTAGAAATAGTTAGTAAAGGTCTTAAGGTAGATGGTTTAAGAGTTGTTTTAGTCAATCAATCACTTGCAAGGTATGAACTGGTGCCTTTTAGGGTAAATGGAGTCAATGTTGCAACAAAAATTCTTAGAGGGGAACAACAAATGATAATAGGTGAGCTAAAGGAAAATGGAGGATGATTGAGGTGTTAGTAACCTAAGGCCTCAATATCCAAAACCCTAGAAGGAAAATATGCTAGGAAGTAAGTAACCCTAGGCCCTAGAGATTTCCTTCTAATTAGGTCAAGCTTGAAATAAATGTATGAAGCTTAATGAAGTAATGATACTAGAGTGCTACTAAGTTAGGGCTGTAATATATCCTTCAATGGAGGTGTTTTCTAGCAAAATCAAGTAGGTGAAGAGTTATAAAGAAAAGGACAATAACAAGTGCTTTTTTCCTAGGGTTTCACACTAGCAACTTGATAATAGTAGAAATGAACAAGTAAAAGCACCATAACCATTCAAAATAAAGAAGGATTGCATATTTATACTTACTTCATCAAGAATAATCTAGCCACAAACCCTAGTTGAAGACTTTCCACCATGAAAATGAAAAAATACACCAAAAGAAGCCTCCTCCAAGAGTTGCACACCATTTAATTTCAGCCAATAAGCCTTAAAAGAGGCAGAATTTCAGACCTCACACTTGTGTGAGTGAAAGATGATGAAAAAATGAGAGTCTTACCTCTTTATTTATACAATATCATTGACCTTTAATTACATTTTAGGTAAACAAAAAGGCCGACATGGCCAGATTACATCAAAAATCCAGTTTTACATAAAATTTACAATTAAAACCCTACTTTTGTCTTTAGGGATGATGTCATGCCCCTCCTAGGCTGACGTTAATCCCCTTCATGGAACACTAGGCCTCCAAAGTGAAATGTTATGCCTCAAAAGGCCTCAGAAACTGCCACACGTGCCAACCAAGCCGCCCTCATGCCAAAACCCTAACTGGATGACATCAAGGCTCATAACGATGATGTCAGGGGCCTTCAAGGGATAACATCATGGTGGGAGGGAAAGACCCCCCTAGGTCAAGGCCTGCCAAATTTCCTCTTGTGGAATGTCCTCCCTTTTCTCTGGTGCAAGCCTCTAGTATCCCTCTGCCCCTGGCTGGGGTCACTGCATCCATCTGGTGGGATTTTAGTCCCATGGAGGTCCGAACTAATCATCTCCCCATATGTACCTGTTTGTCGGGCATGGTCCTGCAACAACAACAAGTACACACTCCATGGGATCATAAGTCACAGGGATCATAGCAATGTCAATGGCATATAATAATCAAGTTACCCAAACATGTGCATGAAACCCCCTTTATCCAAACAAATGCTCAAAGACGTTATGCTATTTAACAAGCTAGGTTTAGAGAGGGTCTCAGGATGTCCTATTGGGCTAATCCTCTTAGGTGTGGGGTGTTTCCTAGGTGAAGACCAATCTAGGTCATGTAAATGTATAAGACGGTGTAGGGAATGTTTGGGCAAGGGCTGTAGTGATAATAGGAAAATGTAGGTATTATCTGTGGGTGCCTCTGTAGAGGGTGAGTTTCACCTTGTCATGGATGCAATTGTTTCCTATCCCATTCAATGCCTTTTAATCTTTGTCTTATTGCTTTTTCTTTTCAAGAGAATAGTTGGAGGACACTATCCCAGCGTGGTGACCAGTGGTGACAACGTTACCCACAAGCATTTCACGTAAATTAGAAGGATGGATCGTGATGAGACCCCCTTTCTCTTGGTTATGCCACCAAGAGACACTACCCTGGATTGGTGACCAGATGAATATTAGTTTCATACCGCTACATGCCCATGGACCTAATAGGTCGACTCATGATGAGACCTCCTATGCAACAACTAGGCCTTGAGTTTTATTTTTATTTTATGGATCCCCTTTTCTTGCCGAGAACCCTTTTATAGATTTCTAGGGAATCCCTGGGCGAAGCATCTCAAGGTTTCATCTTGGCTTTTAATTTTTTCCAGCTAATTTTACCCTCTGGCCCTTTATCCCCTTCTTCCCATAAGGAAATGTACAACCCTTACTATCTTGGCAAACTCAATGCCCGAACCAATGTAGGGGATATATGAGAGTGATAACGATGAAAAGTGGTAAGTATGGAAGGAATGGACAATGACCTTTCATAGACCCACCTAGTGGCAACTCATCCTTAAAGGAACCAACTTACTAAGGAACTCTGTCATCCCCCCCCAGGTATGGACAAGTTAAAAGGCATAATTTCCAAGCAACAGTCATGAAACAAAAGAGAATTCAATGAACATATTCAAATTTTTTGAGAATTAGAGTGATACATACCATGCTACCCAGACTCATTACCTAATGGAGCAAGACCCACTACTACTTCAGAACTAGGCCGATGGGATGGATGATGCTGCTGCTGATAGATTGGAGGCGCTGAAGAAAAGATGGGCCCTCTAGGGCCAAGCTCAAGTCAATATGGATCTCGGTACTCCATGTCTAAGACCCGTGGGCCTCAAGACATGATCTCGTTAGTTATCCCTAGGATAGGGGATAACATCTGACTCCAACTCGGGGACATGTGCTCATCGTAGAGCACATGAGAACCTCAACATTTCTGGCATGAATTGCTAGATCTCAACAAAATGATTAGTAATCTCTTGGGGTGGTGATATCACCCCTGGCTCATATATGATACAATGAGATACAAGTAAGCAATCATATATACAAATGGAAATACAACTATACTACTCTAACATGATATGCAGATGGTATACACAATGAATGAAAATGCCTACCTACTTACCT
>JASDQU010372504.1:46792-59482 GCA_032191745.1 Picea mariana
TCAAGCTTGAAATAAATGTATGAAGCTTAATGAAGTAATGATACTAGAGTGCTACTAAGTTAGGGCTGTAATATATCCTTCAATGGAGGTGTTTTCTAGCAAAATCAAGTAGGTGAAGAGTTATAAAGAAAAGGACAATAACAAGTGCTTTTTTCCTAGGGTTTCACACTAGCAACTTGATAATAGTAGAAATGAACAAGTAAAAGCACCATAACCATTCAAAATAAAGAAGGATTGCATATTTATACTTACTTCATCAAGAATAATCTAGCCACAAACCCTAGTTGAAGACTTTCCACCATGAAAATGAAAAAATACACCAAAAGAAGCCTCCTCCAAGAGTTGCACACCATTTAATTTCAGCCAATAAGCCTTAAAAGAGGCAGAATTTCAGACCTCACACTTGTGTGAGTGAAAGATGATGAAAAAATGAGAGTCTTACCTCTTTATTTATACAATATCATTGACCTTTAATTACATTTTAGGTAAACAAAAAGGCCGACATGGCCAGATTACATCAAAAATCCAGTTTTACATAAAATTTACAATTAAAACCCTACTTTTGTCTTTAGGGATGATGTCATGCCCCTCCTAGGCTGACGTTAATCCCCTTCATGGAACACTAGGCCTCCAAAGTGAAATGTTATGCCTCAAAAGGCCTCAGAAACTGCCACACGTGCCAACCAAGCCGCCCTCATGCCAAAACCCTAACTGGATGACATCAAGGCTCATAACGATGATGTCAGGGGCCTTCAAGGGATAACATCATGGTGGGAGGGAAAGACCCCCCTAGGTCAAGGCCTGCCAAATTTCCTCTTGTGGAATGTCCTCCCTTTTCTCTGGTGCAAGCCTCTAGTATCCCTCTGCCCCTGGCTGGGGTCACTGCATCCATCTGGTGGGATTTTAGTCCCATGGAGGTCCGAACTAATCATCTCCCCATATGTACCTGTTTGTCGGGCATGGTCCTGCAACAACAACAAGTACACACTCCATGGGATCATAAGTCACAGGGATCATAGCAATGTCAATGGCATATAATAATCAAGTTACCCAAACATGTGCATGAAACCCCCTTTATCCAAACAAATGCTCAAAGACGTTATGCTATTTAACAAGCTAGGTTTAGAGAGGGTCTCAGGATGTCCTATTGGGCTAATCCTCTTAGGTGTGGGGTGTTTCCTAGGTGAAGACCAATCTAGGTCATGTAAATGTATAAGACGGTGTAGGGAATGTTTGGGCAAGGGCTGTAGTGATAATAGGAAAATGTAGGTATTATCTGTGGGTGCCTCTGTAGAGGGTGAGTTTCACC
This sequence comes from Picea mariana, assembly GCA_032191745.1. NCBI lineage: Eukaryota > Viridiplantae > Streptophyta > Pinopsida > Pinales > Pinaceae > Picea > Picea mariana. The sequence continues at coordinate 48,102 of JASDQU010372504.1, forward strand.
TTGTCATGGATGCAATTGTTTCCTATCCCATTCAATGCCTTTTAATCTTTGTCTTATTGCTTTTTCTTTTCAAGAGAATAGTTGGAGGACACTATCCCAGCGTGGTGACCAGTGGTGACAACGTTACCCACAAGCATTTCACGTAAATTAGAAGGATGGATCGTGATGAGACCCCCTTTCTCTTGGTTATGCCACCAAGAGACACTACCCTGGATTGGTGACCAGATGAATATTAGTTTCATACCGCTACATGCCCATGGACCTAATAGGTCGACTCATGATGAGACCTCCTATGCAACAACTAGGCCTTGAGTTTTATTTTTATTTTATGGATCCCCTTTTCTTGCCGAGAACCCTTTTATAGATTTCTAGGGAATCCCTGGGCGAAGCATCTCAAGGTTTCATCTTGGCTTTTAATTTTTTCCAGCTAATTTTACCCTCTGGCCCTTTATCCCCTTCTTCCCATAAGGAAATGTACAACCCTTACTATCTTGGCAAACTCAATGCCCGAACCAATGTAGGGGATATATGAGAGTGATAACGATGAAAAGTGGTAAGTATGGAAGGAATGGACAATGACCTTTCATAGACCCACCTAGTGGCAACTCATCCTTAAAGGAACCAACTTACTAAGGAACTCTGTCATCCCCCCCCAGGTATGGACAAGTTAAAAGGCATAATTTCCAAGCAACAGTCATGAAACAAAAGAGAATTCAATGAACATATTCAAATTTTTTGAGAATTAGAGTGATACATACCATGCTACCCAGACTCATTACCTAATGGAGCAAGACCCACTACTACTTCAGAACTAGGCCGATGGGATGGATGATGCTGCTGCTGATAGATTGGAGGCGCTGAAGAAAAGATGGGCCCTCTAGGGCCAAGCTCAAGTCAATATGGATCTCGGTACTCCATGTCTAAGACCCGTGGGCCTCAAGACATGATCTCGTTAGTTATCCCTAGGATAGGGGATAACATCTGACTCCAACTCGGGGACATGTGCTCATCGTAGAGCACATGAGAACCTCAACATTTCTGGCATGAATTGCTAGATCTCAACAAAATGATTAGTAATCTCTTGGGGTGGTGATATCACCCCTGGCTCATATATGATACAATGAGATACAAGTAAGCAATCATATATACAAATGGAAATACAACTATACTACTCTAACATGATATGCAGATGGTATACACAATGAATGAAAATGCCTACCTACTTACCTATACTTACATGTCATGCTGTTGGTGGATAGTAACACTTGATGTGTATAGCGTTCACAGGTAGCTTCAAAGATTCTCCTTCTAGGGTTGCCAAATGAAATGAGTTTGTTCCTTCCTGACTCATGACCTTGTAGGGACCCGTCCATAATCCATCCAACTTCTTGTGCATAACATGTTTCTCCCTTCTTTTGTCCCATAACAACACAAAGTCTCCTTCATTGAAACCCCTTTCCTTTGCCTTGTGATCGAAGGTGTTCTTGAATTTCTCCTGATTTCTTTCCATTTGGATTAGTGCAACCCTCCTAGATTCATCCAATTCTACTAAATGGTTAATTCGCCCTTGGATTGCTTCTCCCTTGGTGGTGTATTGCTGAGTAAAATAAAGGATAGGGATTTGGAGATTCACAGATAGTTTGGCTTCTAACCCATATACTAGTTCAAACGAGGTCTTTCCTATTGAGGTATTTGTTGTTATTCAATCTTCCCATAAGGAATACTTGATCTTGCTATCCCAAGACCTTTTGTTCTCTTCCAAAACCTTCTTAATGATGTTCATAAGGTTCTTATTGCTTGATTCTGCCAACCCATTTCCTTGTGGGTAATAGTTTGAGGAATGAGATAAAACAATGTCACATTTGAAACAAAATTATGCTAATACAAGAGAGCTGAAGGCTTTGGCATTGTCAGTGGTAATCTTGGATGGGACCCCAAATATTGTTATGATTCTTTCCTCCAAAAAGTTCATGACTACTTCTTCAGTGGCTTTCTTTGTGGGAATAGATTCTACCCACCTAGTAAAATAATTCGTGGCTGTCAAATTCCATTGGTAACTGTTACTCGAATTGTCTTTAAATTCTCCAATAAAGTTTAATCCCCACTATTGAAAATGAGCTTCTAATACCACAAGTTTTAAAGGTTCTGCTGTGAGCTTTTGTTTAACATTAAAGTATTGGCAAGGTTGGCATGATCAGACATATCAGTGAGTATTAGCGAACAATGTTGGCCAATAATATCCAGCTCTTAAGATCTTGTGTTCAGTGGTATGGGAAACAAAGTGTCCACCACAATGCCCATAGTGTAATGCTTTCAACAACCTATTGGCTTCTTCTTGGTTCACACATCTAAGGAGAACTCCATCTGGGTCCTTCCAACCAAGGCCATTCTTAGTTAGACAATATTGTTGACGTCGAGGGACTAGAGAGTCCACAACACCAACATTTTCAACCTCACGCGGGGCTAGGCGAGAAGAGACAGGAATATCACCCTAGGCTTAAAGCCCCAGACAAGAATGCACATTGAACTCCAGGCCAAATTTTTCTTAACCTACAGTCCAAGCGTGAATTCCTTTGCTTTCCAATTTTACTTTTAATAATATTTTATTTTTATGTAATTTATGATTTTTATGTTTTTATATTGGAGTTTATACATTTGACGTAACAAAAATTGAATCTAAAAAAAGTAAATACAAATACTAAAATGAAAAGACAATTTATTTTGTATTTGTTTTATAAAAAAATGTTTAAAACGAAACTAAGAAACTTAAGATGATTATGTTAGTTTTAAAGTGCTTTGAAAATAAAAGTTTTCTAAACTAAACATTAGTTTGAAGATTACATAAGAGTAGCACTCTAATGATGTAATGTTTTTTATTTTTTAAAGTCAGGATAAGAAAATCAAAACAGTGAAAAAAAAACAAGAAAAATCTATACATATTAACAAATATAATTATGTTAGTTTTAAAGTGCTTTGAAAAGAAAAGTTGTTTGAAGATTACATGAGAGTAGCACTCTAATGATGTAATGTTTTTTATTTTCTTTTAGAAGTTAGGATAAGAAAATCAAAAGTAAAAAAAAACAAGAAAAATCTATATATATTAACAAGCTAATGGGTAAAACTTTATACACATGATTCTTTACAAAATAAACATGTTTTGTTTGTTTTTTTATTTTTATCTTTAATGTTGTTTTAAAAGAAGATAAGAGAAATTGAGAATTTAAAAAAAATAACAAAGAGGCAGTTTTAGAGTGGGAAGAAATTGATTTTCATTTGAAATGTTCCTCATACAAATTCATAAATTTTCGAAATCAATAAGTCTTTGTTTAGACTAGGGTCAGGTATATGGTCTTTGACCACTCTAGAATAATGTTACAATAGAGAGACTAAAGGTGAAAAAGAAAAAGAAAGTTGAGCCAAGATGAAATGGAGCAATGATGGCGAATCGCAAGGAGAAACCCTACATATTAGAAATCGATTAGGGCCGAATAAAATCGAGCTTTAATACAACAAACTAAAACTAACTAGTAAACATTTACCTTATAAAATCTATCAAACTCATCCTCGCTTTATCCTTTTCGCTGCTTCTCAAAACCCCTGCTGCCAATGATTCCATCAATCCCTGTTGAAAATGTTAAAGAAGAATGGAATAAAGCAGACGTCACAACACTCCAAGCATACCTATGTGTAAATTTTCTGCCAAAGTGTTCTATCACAGAATTTTCTTTCTATAAATTTTCTCCTTCAGAAAATTTTCCTCTAAATAGTGTTTGAGGAAGTTCCAGCTGTTAGGGTTGGTATCAGTGTATCGAATTAAATCTTGTGCGATCTAGAGCTGCTTTTGTTCTCTTTACCATAAAAACAATTATTACTTGTGTCGATTTTTTTTTGTTGCTCTTCTTGTCGTTGTCGCATATTCAGTTCTGCTTTCGGAGCAGCTGCATCTGAGATAACTTAGTTTGTGGTTGCTGCTGCATAGATTGCACTTGGCTGACCGTCTGATTTGGAAGCTGTTGCTGTCCCTGTTGTTGTTGCGGAGCGGATTTTCTCTGCTTAAACGAGTTCAGAATGGCTTGAATTTGCTTCTCAAAAGCATCAACCTTGTCCTCTTTAAACCCCGGTGGAATACTGCTCTTCGGTACTTGAAAATAATTCATCACACGTTGCAATGTATTTCTGTAGTGCTTAAGCTTTTCGGATCGATCAGGTGGCATGGGCTGTAGACATTTCATTGAAAGCTTTTTATATAATTCCTCTATCTTTGGATGATACATATCGTTTAGATTTTATAGTCTCTAATAAACCTTGTCCTGCCAGTCAGCAACAATTGATTTTCGAGTTTGAACTGACGACTCCATTGATGTAGAAGACGCCTCTGACAACCCTCGCTGTTGTAATGGCTGCTTTTGTTGTTCAATAGAGCTCTGTGTTACCTCAACGTATTTAGTGTATGCTCACAAGAACCCGAATTAGGAGAAACGCATGATATCATAACCGTCTGCGAGTTCCCTACACGAAGCACTTCCGTCAAGTTAGCTCCCAACCAATCGTATCATAATGATTTCCATATCAGACAGGCAAAAATAGCTGGGAGACAAGCTTCATATCTTTTCCTTTTCTCTGGTTAATATCGTATTGTGCCAAATAAAACTCCCTTAGCATGTTATTTCATAAGATAAGACAGACTATGAGGTGAGACAGTTGTTGCAACTTCAATCCAAATAACTTCTAAAAGGAATAGCGAAAATCCTTGGCTTGAAATGATATTCGATGTGTGTGCCAAGTGGAACACAAGTCTTAAGCGTATAGTCCATTACACCTCCAAGAATGCTTTATTTGGCATATAGGACATGAAGAGTGACTTCAAAACATAAAGTAAGTTAACCCCCCCTTTTTTAGAGATAAAGTGGAGACCAACATCTTGATTAAAATAATAATAAAGATGTCATGTGAAAGGAAGAAAAAAAAAATGATATATTTTGCTTTGGGGATAAAGTTAAGGTCATAACATGAAATGGCATGGAATTTTTATGAAAACAAAGCTATAGTTGTATAAAGAGGCATAAGGGCAATCTTTGGAAAGTGGATGAGGTAGCAATAAGGAAGTAAGATATTTGATATATATATATGATATGAATTTTGTTGGCTTCCAAAACTTTATCCATGTATGTGATAATAAAGAGTTTTGTATGTGGTTTCAAAACCTATGGTGTCAATGTGAAAAATATGAGAGTGTAAACAATGAGAGGAACGGGAGAAGAGGCACATTTAGTAATAGGTTAAGAGCTACAATGATTTTGACAAGAACTCTGCGCCGACAACTTGTAATGAACTTGCTTTCATTTGAATGATCATGTAACTTTTTTTGAATGCGTAATGGTAACTCAGCGGGAGCGCGTACAACTTTGCGCAAGAAATTGTAGAATGAGGGAGGACCCTGGCAATGCTTTGCCGACTAAGTATTGTTGAAAAAAATCGTCGTCAACAAGCACTTCATAGCTTTAAGTCTTATGGCCCTTCTTTTATAGTCTACTATATGGTCTGGTTACAATAAATTCTTAAGGTAGTATATTATGTCAGAATATCATTCATCATGTTCTAGCTCATTCAGTACCACGTTTATTTGTTCGCTCTCTCCCATTTGTATGACTTCTTGGTTGCTTTCAGTCAACATTTGGGCCAACCATTGTCCCTTCACAATCTTGGTGGGTTTTATTTCTAAATCATATCTTGGATCTTGAAAACCCACTTACCCCTAGTACCCATACAATATTGTTGTGATAAAACATCTTTTACTGCTGGGTAAGGGACATAAGCCTTAATCTTATTGTAACCCACATAGTTTCTAAAATGCTTAAGGGATTTTACCAAAGCGTAAACCTGTTTCTTAGTAATTGAATAATTCATCTCTGAATCCCTAAGGACTTTACTCATGAATGCAATAGGGTGTTCATGGTCATCAACATCTTTTTGCAACAAGACACCTGTGATGGTATCTCGAGAGGCAAAAGAGAATATCATGAAATCCCATGAATAATCAGGACTAACCAGAACTGGGGCTTGGGAAATGGCATTTTTTATATATTCAAAGGATTTAATGGCCTTGTCATCCCACCTGGATGTCGTGTCCTTTTTAAGTAATGCATTCAAAGTTTGGGATAAATATTCGAATAAAGTTTATTTTTCCGAAAAAAAATTGTAGATATTTTTTGTTAGCTGGGGGGCGTACATCCTTGATAGATTGGATCCTCTCCGGGTCTATGGAAATTCCTTCCTATGAGGCTATGTGTCCCAATAGATTTCTCTTATCTATCCCGAAAACAAACCTCTTAGGGTTCAAGGAGATACCATACTTTCTACATCTTTCAAATACAATTCCGAGGTGCGAGATGTGGTATTTTCTTTCCTTTGATACGACTGTGAGATCATATTGGTAAATTTCTATGGTTTTCTGAATGAGATCCCTAAAACCAAATTCCATCGCTCTTTGAAAGGTTGCACCCGCAATCATAAGGCCGAAAGGCATTCTCAAGTACATGAATGTTCCCTATGGTGTGGTAAATGTTGTTTTAAGTTGATCTTCTCTTTTGAGTAACACTTGGTTGTATCCAGAAAATCCATCTAGCATGGACATCATGCCTACCCCTATAACCCTTTGTAATAAATGTTCCATATTTGGGAGGGGGTAGTTGTCTTTCAAAGATAGTTGGTTAAGGTTTCAGAAATCTACGCACAAGCGAATGTCACCACTTTTCTTTCGGACAACTTCCAAATTTGACATCCATGATGAATATCTAATGGGAGCTATGATACCAACATCGACCATCTTTTGGAGTTCCTTTTGTATCTGGCTTGCCAACTTCGGGTTAATATGTCTTAACTTTTGTCGGAAAGGTTTGGCTCCTTCTGTCAAAGGTATGGCATGTTGGATGACATCACCCCTATAAGCTTTTAGTTCATCGTAATTCCAAGAAAAGGTATATTTAATTTCTCTTATGAGGTCAAGTATCTCATTCCTCTCCTTTTCCGTAGTACCTTTCCCTATTTTGACCATTCTTGGATCCATCTCAATGTCGATGCTGAATTCTAAGGCTTCATGTGTTTGTTTCTTAGGGTTTTTTCCTTTGTAAACATCGTGTTTATCAAATATGTGTTCTAAAGGGACACACCCTTTTGGCAGAGTGTTATTTTGCAAGTTTACTATATCTAGGTCCATGGAGTCAACTAGGAAGTTTACTTGTGAATTAGTGAATTCTCTGCTATTTTCCATGAATCTAAGGATTTGATTATCATCTTCAAAGACTTGCCAATGCTCTAAGTTATCAKGGATCGATGGTCTAAACAAGACTTTCATTTTGCACAAGTTTTGGAGGGGGCCATCACAAGGTTGTAAAGTGGATGCTGAGACATCCAAGGCATTTTCCACATAGTTTTCTTCTCTAGGAACTGCTTCGATTGACACTACCTCAAAGGATTTTGCAATGGATCTTGTGAAGTCATTGTACCTTTTCAATCTTTCATTCTTTGCAGCAAAGTATAACAACACTTGTGATACTATTAAGTCTGAATCTCCTATAGCCTTCAAGTGTGTGACACCTTTGTCAATTGCTAAGTTAAGGCTGATAATCAAAGCTTCATATTCAACAACATTGTTTGTACAATGATATTCAAGTGTTTAGGAGTAATAAAAGGTTTCCTTGGATGGGGATGTCAGGACAATGCCTCCTCCTGAACCAGAACTTGAATGAGCACCATAAAATTCCAAAGTCCATATTCCCCCAGGTGTTTTGCTAAGCTCATCCTCTGAATTTCCCCTTGGACAAACCAACTTTCAATCCCATTGTTTACACAAAGGACCCAATTATCGGGTCCTTCAGAAGTTTCAATAAGACAACCCGTGGTGGGTTTATTGTGAAGGGTAAAAAATCCTCCTTTGGGGTGAGGTATGATAGCTTTGGACCMTTGGTCTTGGAAGCTCCCGATCAAGTTCTCTATCAAGTCCTTACAAAGTAGAATTCCCCAGTTGCTTAAAGTGTCTATCACTAACACATCAATTTTGAAAGGTGCATTAGGGCAAACATATAAGGCAATACTTGGGTCTTTAATGATGCCTCGTGTAAAACCACCTTGCGTGTTTGGTTGTGATATATTGAGACCTAGTTGGTGCATAACCCTTTCGGTCATAACATTTCTAGGGGTATCTGGGTCAAACACACAATTATGGAGAAGGAAATCATTGATTTGGAGGGTAACATAAAAAGGTGTAGGTTCTCCATATTTCGTTCCCATGCTCCCAACTTGGTAGACAATGTGGAATTCCTCTTCACAACTGTCTTCCTCATCGATCTTTGAGTGAAAGTATTCCATGTCTTCAACCTCAAGGTTTCTAAATGTATCTTGAGTGGGTTTCAAATCCTCAGGAGGTTCATTTTGTTGTGAGAACAAGGAAGCATCTTTCATGTTTGAGAAACTTGTGCTCCATTTCCTAGGGAAAGTACTATCTTCTACCTATAGAATCTCTGGGAGGTCATGCTTCAACCCTCCCATGCTCTTCTTATTTATCTCTCAGATGTTTAATAGGTTAACTTGATGGATGGAATTGTTGAACTTAAGGTTCTCCTCGATCTGGCAAGCTGCCTCTTGTGCTTCTTCCGGGCTTGCAGGTAATCGATTCTTGATGGTAAATTGTAAAGTTCCTTCTAAGGAGTTCAGGTAATGTTGGAGAATAACGCTCTTTGGGTGAAAGTTGGGCTGAAGTTTTTTAATGAGAGTGTTGAACCTATCATTGAATTCACTAACGTCTTCGTCGGTTCGTTTGCAAACTTTGAGGTATTGAGAATAAAAGGAGGCCATACTTTCTTCTTTACCCCATCTCTTCATGAAAGCCCGTTTCAAATCTTCAGGGCTTTTGAGGCTTCCACTTGGGAGATTATTGATCCAGGTTATGGCACTCCTAGTGAGCGAGGACAAGAAAAGTCTCATAAATGTGTTAGGGTGTTCTTCTCCTTATTGATGAAATTCATACCCCTCACAAAATTTAGTCCAATGTGAGTTTCCATAAGATCCCACTTCTCCTGGGAATTTAGGTATCCAGGAATCAAGCTTTTTTGGGAGATCATGTAATCCACCTTGGGTGTTAGCGAGGTCCAAAGGGCCAAAAAGTTCTTTGGGAGACAATTTAGGAGGGGCCATGGAGACAATAGGAACTACAGGAAAAGAAAGTGTGTACTGACGTCCGCTACGGGTCGTCATCAGTGGAGTCGCCGAACAATCTTCTTGAGATTATCAAAGGGATGAGGGGATCACCCTTAGTGGAGTCGCCAGGTAAGATTTGTAAGATAAAGGATTTTGAGGAAAGGATTACCAAAAAGTGTTGTCTTTGAGGAGAATTGACTCAGTGTTCCCCGACAACAATGCCAAAATGTTATTGCGCAATTTGTACTTGCCCAAAGCCAAAGGCAAGTGAACACTAAAATGGCGTGACAAGGAGGTTGTCCTATCAATGTCACCTAAACAAGACACCTCTTTCTATTTAAGAGTAATACTCCAGGGGAGATGTCCCTAGTGACTTGGGGGTTTGAGAAGGCTAAGGTAAGAGTGTCAAGAATGTCCCACCCCTCTCACAGGTCACTTTGATCAAAATTTCCAAAGGTTTTAATGAAATGAAGCAAATTAGTATTTAAGTGTACCTACCCAGAACAAGACAACAATAAAAATACTATTTGCAAGTACCATATGATGTTAGTTCTTCATAAAACCATAGACTTTGATTAAAAAAACAAGCTGATATAAAAGATGAAGCAATAAAAGTATTTATAACAACAATGTATATATAGCAATAACTTCACAATTATTCCTCAATAAAGCTTAAAAAATGACCAGAAATGATAACATAAACTTGACAAAATGATAGTAATTGTCAGAAGTAATGATGGAAATGTATAATCAGCTTTAAAACTTGCTTTTAAGATGAATTTGCTGTTGTTATAGATGGTTGTAGAAATATTTTGCAACAACAACAAATTAGTTAGTAGGTTAGTCTAATCTAAAGTTAGAAATAGTTAGTAAATGTCTTAAGGTAGATGGTTTAAGAGTTGTTTTAGTCAATCAATCACTTGCAAGGTATGAACTAGTGCCTTTTAGGGTAAATGGAGTCAATGTTGCAACAAMAATTATTAGAGGGAAACATCAAATGATAATAGGGGAGCTATAGGAAAAGGGATGATGATTGAGGTGTTAGTAACCTAAGGCCTCAATATCCAAAACCCTAGAAGGAAAAGATGCTAGGAAGTAGGTAACCCTAGGCCCTAGCGATTTCCTTCTTCTTTAGGTCAAGCTTGAAATAAATRTATGAAAGCTTAATGAARYAATRATACTAGAGTGCTACTAAGGTAGGGCYCTAKTATATCCTTCAAKGGAGGTGTCTTCTAGCAAAATCAAGTAGGTGAAGAGTTATAAAGAAAAGGACAATAACATGTGCTTTTCTCCTAGGGTTTCACACTAGCAATTTCATAATCTTAGAAATGAACAAGTAAAAGCACCATAACCATTCAAAATAAAGAAGGATTGCAGATTTCTACTTACTCCATCAAGAATAATCTAGCCACAAACCCTAGTTGAAGACTTTCCACCATGAAAATACAAAAATACACCAAAAGAAGCCTCCTCCAAGAGTTGCGCACCACTTAATTTCATCTGATAAGCCTTAAAAGAGGCCAAATTTTAGACCTCACACTTGTGTGAGTGAAAGATGATGAAAAAATGAGAGTTTTAACTCTCTATTTATACAATATCATTGACCTTTAATTACTTTTTGGGTAAAAAAAAAGGCCGACATGGCCAGTTTACATCAAAAATCCAGTTTTACATAAAATTTACAATTTAAACCCTAATATTTTCTTTAGGGATGATGCCATGCCCCTCCTAGGGTGACCTTAGGCCCCTTCATGGAATGCTAGTCCTCCAAAGTGAAATGTTAGGCCTCAAAAGGCCTCAGAAACTGCCACACGTGCCAACCAAGCCGTCCTCATGCTAAAACCCTAACTAGATGACATCAAGGCTCAAAATGATGATGTCAGGGGCCTTCAAGGGCGAACATTACGGTGGGAGAGAAAGACCCCTTTAGGTCCAGGCTTGCCAAAGTGCCTCTGGTGGAACGTCCTCCCTTTTCTTTGGTGCAAGCCTATGGTATCCCTCTACCCCTGGCTGGGGTCACTACATCTATTTGGTGGGATTTTAGCCCCATGGAGGTCCGAACTAGTCATTTCCCCATATGTACCTGTTCATCAGGCACGGTCCTGAAACAACAAAAAGTATGCCCTCCACGGGCTCATAAGTCACAGGGATCATAGCAATGTCAATCACATCTAATAATCAAGTTA
>JASDQU010372504.1:63615-83061 GCA_032191745.1 Picea mariana
AGACATCATGGAAATATACCTCCCTGACTAAGAGGGAGTGTTGATGTTTTGGTAGCTGCAAGAGGTATTTTACTCCTAGAAAATTTTTCTTAGAGAAGAATAAGATTCCAAGAAGTAAAAGGAAGATCATTGAACAACTGAAGAACACCCCCAAAAAGAATAAAGTGAAATAGAATACCACATAAGAGAAGTTGTCCCACATGAAATAATAATAAAGTGGAAATATAATATATAGGAATAGAAGTCAGCCCACATAAATAATAAAGTAAATTTGAAGACCTAGAATAAGAAGTCGGCCCTAGACATGCACCCAAATTAGTATAAATACAAGTTTGGGTCAGTTTATTTGTACACACACACAATTCTTCTTCTAAAGTGTGCACTAGGCAGTTGTAGTTGCAGTTGCAACAATTTCACTATTTCTGGTTTCTGGTTCTCTTGGAGAGTGTGCCCCACTTGGAGAAGGATATTCTTGGTGGCTCTGCCCAGTTGCTTCATGTCAGTTGTAGTTGCAGTCACAATTTCATTTGCAATTACATTTGTAGTTGTTGTTACCGGTTTCCAGTTGTCCCAGTTATTTGGTGCACTATTTTTCTCTATTGATGCACCTATCTTGCGCCAGTTCTATGGTACTGCTCAATTGTCTACCCTCGCTTGGGTTTGATAATAAGAATATAATTATTTTTTATCAAGGTTTCTTCATTATTGGTTTTCTCTTATGAATAGAGCTTGTTTATGGTTGTATTGGAATATTGGAAAGATTCTCTCTAATAAAAGTTGATTGGGTTTTCCCCCTGAGTTTGGGGTTTTCCCAGGATAAATGTTTGTGTCTTATTGTGCTTGTTTATCTACTTATTATATATTTAAGTATATGATTATTGAATGTTAAAGGAAGACAAAAATGCTATGGTAAATCTTATGTTAACAGAAATAATGAAAATCTAACAGTTTGAATTGACAATTCCTTTCTAGGGGTTAGTTATTGATTTTGAGATTGCAACAAGTTTAAACTGGTAGATAATAAGTTTGGTTGAGTTCCAAAGGGAGCAACATGTTTTTGTGAAAACACATTATTCTTAAAGAGGGAGTGTTAGCATTTGGGTTACTTTGAAAGCATCTACACTACACTTGAGGGTGCTTCATGTGATGTGGGGTGCACGGTGTGTTGAATACTCTTGGTTGTACCATGATGGACATACACATTAGAGATATATTTCTCATGGATTGTTATACTTTTACTTGATGCTTATGTGGTGCACTTATTTTGGAGGTTGGAGACCTATGTGGCTTGGTACTTTCTTCATTGTTTGCACTTGGAGAGTTTGGTTTCTCACTTAGGAGGATGACCCACTTGGAGAAGGATCATTTGGCATATTAGAGGAGGGACTTCATCCCTATTAAGCATGGGAACACTTGGTTTCTTTCATGGAGGCCTACACTTGACTTGAGGATGGCTAGGTTGAGGAGTGATCATGTAGGTGTGGTGGACTTGGAGGTGCTCATGGCTTAGAAGGGAGCCTTGGAGCCTTGGAGGATTTTGGAAGAGGAGAATTGGACACATCTTATGGAGTGCCCACCTTGGAACCCTTTCTTATTCGATGTTCATGCCTTGGAGCTTGAAACGTGCCACCTAGATTTGGAGAAATTCACATGTGAGCCTATATATTATTTAATTAGGTTTCTTCTTGTAGACTAGGTCCACTTTTTTATTGTTGGCCTCCCTTACCTTTCATGTAAATAAAATGAGGAGAGATTCTTTTCATAATATTCATTCTTTTTTACTCATGTAGTCACATGCTTGTGTTATAGATGCGAGAGCTAGAGTGAACTAGTCTCTTTGGACTCTTGTTCATTGTATTTGCCTCTTTTGAATTGAGTGTTAGGGTTCTTGAGGAGATTCAAGGAAATAACAGGGCTAGGGTTTTCCCATATGAAAACAAGTGAATCTAGGGTGGATAACTTGATCTTGTATTTCTTGTGAGAGAAGAAGACTAGGGTCTTGTGGCATCTATAAAACATAGTACTACTTGGAGTGCTTGATGTGGAAAATATATAGGGAGATTATATTGTGCACTTGTGTGTTGCAAGTGAAGGTGATAAGGAGGACTTGTTGGTGTGTATGCTAGCTTGTTGAGAATGTTTTGTGGAATGACTAGCTTCGATTAGGACATATTCCTTGCTAATAAGAGTTGGTGGCTAAGGTTTTCTTATGGTTTTCCTATTTAGACTTTGGAGAGTATGAATTGTATCAAATTGTATTAAGTTGTGGTATGTACTTGTACTATTAAGTGTTCATGTTGTCCTTGCATAATTGAATTACAACTTATGTTATTTTGATGATTGAGTAGTTTCTAGTATTGGTTATGCATGTTGATTTGACATAACAATGAGCATATTTTGTTAGATATTTATCAAACACATATAAGCTAAAGGGTCAGATTTACCGCTGCTATAAATTTGTTGTTATAAGTTATTTTCCGATCTGTTATATGCTTGTGAAGTGTGTCTAACTGGATAAAACATTGTTGCATTAAAGTACACTTGTTTGGTGTTTATTTTCTTGGGCCACCTTATGTATTTGGATGAAGAGAAGATATGTATTTGTTGGTGTAATTTAATGTTTCAAATTCAACCCTAAGGCTGAAATATCATAGGAAATAGATTCAAGAAACCTCAGGGTTGAGGTGAAATTTCTAAATTTGCATTAATTTCTCTGCATCAAAATTTCCACAAGTTTGACCCAATGAACCCCCAATTAAGCATTCCTAAGTGGATTTAGGTTGTTGAGAACACAAAGTGAAGCATAATAACTAACACTGGGCCAAATTATGGATTTCACGGATCCCAAATAATAAATGAGTAACCAAATTGACCACCCCAAATGTTTTGCAAGTCAAATCAGTGACCAAAGGACAAATACAAGAGGGGAGGAAATAAGATACCCTACCTAACCGCTATACATACCAAGGAGATCATGCATGAGGCTTAGGTAGGGTGACTTAAGGGAGGCTATTCTAACAAAAAAGAACCTTTGTTATGAGAAGGCAACCAATATAATCGTAATAATTATTTATAATTCATTTCATGATTTACATTGATAAACGTACAACTATTTATATACCATGGAGTATATAGGTTGCAACCTTTAAAATGGGTGAGATGTCCATTGATTTAATTACAATAGTTAATTATTATTATATTTAGGAATATTATAAGTCATCCTCACTTGAAATTATTCAACCTCAAAGCATGGGTAATGATGAATGAATCAATCTAAAGTCTTGATTTTCCCAAATGTCTTCGTGTTTTGATAGATTCTTCCAATTGATAATGTACTCATTGATACTTCTTGAATGAACAAATTTGGTTTTGAATCATAATATATCTTTGGGATTCAATATCAATGTCCCTTTTTCACCCAAAAGGGGTAGTTTTGTTTGTATAGGAGTTGTTATATCCAACTTTTTCTTCAAACATGAAACATGGAAGACATTTTTGAGTCCTCTTTGTTTGGTATTTCTAGCACATACGTTACTTGGCCAAATCTCCTTCAGATTTTGTAAGGGCCATAAAACTTGGGCACAAGTTTATGATTTTTGTAACTTTTGAGTCAATTTTGCTTGTATGGTTGTAGTAAGATAAACACCTAGTCTCCTACTTCAAATTCACAGTCATTTATTTTCAAATCAACTTGCTGCTTGATTTGGTTCCTGGATTGCTCAAGATTATATTTAGGATATGAAGGATTTCATCAAAAGTGGATAAGTTTTTTACAGTAGGATCCTTGAAATTAGAGACAACATACTCTTTTATTGACAATGGCAGATATCCATATAAGCTTTGAAATGGAGTCATTTTTTTCAAAGTGTGATCTGTGGTGTTATACCACCATTCAACAAGATGTAGCCAATTGTGCCACTGTGATTGACAATCATTCAAAAAATTCCCGAGGTATCCTTAAAGGAATTTATTTACCACTTTGGTTTGTCCATTAGTCTAGTGATGGTATGAAGTGCTTAGGGTTAATGTGGTTCCTACATGGTGGAACAATTCTTTCCAAAACTTGCTGGTAAATTTGGGGTCCCTATCATTGATGATGAATTTGGGAAAACCAT
This sequence comes from Picea mariana, assembly GCA_032191745.1. NCBI lineage: Eukaryota > Viridiplantae > Streptophyta > Pinopsida > Pinales > Pinaceae > Picea > Picea mariana. The sequence goes on from JASDQU010372504.1 coordinate 67,731, forward strand.
GGATTCTATAAATATTTTTCACATAGCTATCAATGATTTGATTGGAATTGGATTTTGATGAAATCCCAGTGAAGTGAGCATATTTGGTAAATTGATCCATGAATACAAATATGCTATTATTTCCTTCTAAGGTAGGGAGACCTGTGATAAAGTCCATAACACCTTAGTGCATTTCTAATATGGGATATGAAGGGGTTGAAGGAGATTTGAAGGTGCAACTGATTCAAACTTTTTGTCACTAACATGTATCACAATCTTCTAGATATTTCTGAATATTAGTCTTCATTCCTTTCAAGAAGAAGGCTTGTTGGATATTGTTATATGTTTTGAAAAATCCAACAATATTTCTAGATGGGGAGTCATGATTCTCTTTTAACATTTGAATTTTGAATTTGGAAGTGGTGGGTAAATATATTATTCCCTTATACATAAGTATATCATTCTTCCATACAAATTTGGAGCATGACACAACGCCACTATTGAATTACTCGATTTATTTTTGATCTTTGGATTTTTCACATATTCAACTTGAACATTAGAAATCCATTCAGTAGTGACTATTGAAATTTATCATAGTATAACATACCCTTCTTATTTTCTTGACAAGCTATTGACAACTTGGTTTTCCTTTCCCTTCTTGTAGATACTTTGAAAGTAAAAAACTTGGATTTTTCTTACCCATTTTTTTTGCTATGATGATGAGCTATTCTGGTTTAAGAAATATTTCAAGTTGTTTGGCCCGTTTTGACCAAGAAATTGACTCCAAATAGACATTGTTTCCATTTTTCCAAGGCATGAATGATTGCCAAGATTTACTTATCATAAGTATATTTCACTTTCTTAATGGGATTTAATTTTTGAATTTTGAAAGCAACGAGGTGTTTTTCTTGCATAAGCACAACTCCTATTCATATTCTTGAAGCATCACATTCAAGCACAAAGGGTTTAGTGAAATTTGGGGTTGAAGTCATTAAAGTATTCATAGTCTTAAAATAGGCTTCGACTGCATCATTCCATCTAAAAGAATCCTTTTACAATAATGTCGTTAGTGGAGAAAGATTCTTGGCATAGTTTTTTATGAATCTTGTATAAAATCTTGTAAGACCTAATAACCCTCATAAAATGTGAGAGTTTTTGGAGAAGGACACTTATTAATTGCCTCAATCTTCTTTAGATCTACCTTGATTCCTTTTTCTGATACTACTTGTCCCATAAATTCTCTCTCTCTTCTTTCGAAATTGCATTTTGATTTGTTTATATATAGAATTTATTTTCCTCTAACAGTATTAACATTGTCTCTATGTGCTTAAGGTGAAAACTCCAATTTACACGATAAAAAAGTATATCATCAAGGAACACAAGTAAAAACTTTCACAAGTGTGGATGAAATAGGTCATTCATTATTTCCTAGAAGGTAGTTGGGGCGTTGAATAATCCAAAAGGCATAACATGAAATTCATATAGGCGCTCATGTGTACATAAAGTAGTTTTTGGAATGTCCTCCTTTCATATTCTTATTTGAATGGTGGCTRSATGGTATGATTATTGATGGAATGTTATGATGTTCATACAAACAATGKCCGGTTGAAAGGAGACTGTATGCTATGACGACCATATAGAATAATGGCTGAGAGTGCACTTTTTTATYCCACAAAATTTCCAATATCTTGGCTATGACACCAATTGAAGGCAACACATATAATAATAATTATACTTTATAATTCATTTCATGATTTACATTGATAAAAGGAAAACTATTTATATACCTTGTAGTATATAGGTCACAACCTTTCACGYGGGTGAGATGTCCATTGATTTAATTAAAATAGTTAATTATTATTATATTTAGGCATATTACATTTTGAAGGACAATAGGTATTGATATCATCAACAAGTAGGCCACACATGAAAACAACATAGAATTAGGTTGCACCATAGCACCTCTAAGTGTGTAGGCATGTGTGACTACTAAAGTGTGAGATCCATATGTTACATAATCCTCCCTTTTGAAGAATATCATATGCATGATATGAGATAGAAGAGAGTTGCATGGAAGGAGGAGAAAGTAGTGAAGTGATAAAAGGCAAAGAAAACAAAGAAGACAACAAAGGCAAAGAAATGATGCATGGGGAAAGGTGCCTAGTTGCACATGTAGCATGAGTTAACACATCATAATCACAGAGAATTCTTCACATGTTAGGTCCAAACATTCACCCAAGGGGTTTGATCTACACAACCAATGAGAGCCTACCATGTGGCCCTTCTAGACAATTTGTAAAGGGGCTTCACCAAATTCTCCATGAAAGATATTTACACTTCCTACCATAAAGATGACACTATGCCACATCAGTTCCAGAAGCTGTGAGAAGAAAGGTGGATTGCAAGTTTCACCAACAATGTGATGGGGGGTAGATACCACAACCCAAATTAGGTAAATGAAACATTCATGTCTGACTAGCTATCGCTCTGAACAACCATCAAGATAGTTAGGACCATTAGTTTGATGCTCGATCGAAGTAGGCATAAAACCAGAAAGGTATAGAAGTGGACAAGTAACCATTTTTTTATTTCCTATTAGAATGACTTCTTTGATTTCAATGACATGAATTAAAAGTATCAAATTGAGTATCCCAACTATGCTTGATTGTCAAGTATTTGGTCGACATGCACTTCTGAAAATCTAGGATAAATTAGCGCATGTTGTGGAGAAGGAAGAGTCTATAAAAAATGAATTTGTAGTAGCACAAAAGGGGGTGAATCATCAAGATTTTTGCACCTTTACACTGTTTTGATCTTGTGTAGTTGATTTCTCAGAGGGATCTGCAAAATTAGTGCCATCCTTTTCTCTTCTCTCATTCTCCTCTCTATGTAGGCATTATTCGAGTAATAGACTTTGTACAGGGACATATTCAGGAAGAGTATTGAGATTTTATAGTCCCCTTTGGTACCCTAGTTGTATTAAAAGAATGGATGTTCTAGGAATATAATTCTATTATCCCAACCCCTGGAGATTCTATTGTATCAAACAAACTATTTATTTATTTTCCTGAAAATCAGGACAAAGGTAGTTCTATCATCGATTTTTATAATAAAACTCATGCATATTATGATGTTTTTCCCCTTCCATTTTTTGACTCAGATGGTGTTGAATGAATCAATGGATCTATGCTTGCCTTGACCATTTCAATTTCTATATAATGAATGTGTGTTATAGGAAAGTAGTGTTTAGCCTCTTCTTAAGCTCATGTTCATTTTTTTCATCATATTACCTTCTAAGAATGGATGTATGATTAAAGTGTGCCTTTGAGGTGAGACAACTAAGCCTATCACTGAAAAAATTTGGTCATTCTCCTAGTCTCCCTCCAACATTATACACACCACCATCTATATTTTCTTTCCCCAAGATATGGAGGCTACCACAATGCATCACTCAACCTCCTCAACAAAATTGGTTGGAGCTTATGAGAAAAACTCCTAAGGAAGTATTGAGGGTACCCCCTGTTTGGCTTGAGATCTAGCTTGAAGGCCTATAGTGGTGCAAGAAGATGCACCTACACATCATGACCCAACATTCATCCCCTCTATGAGATGACCTAGAGGACACCATTAAAAATAACATTTTTTTCTAGTAAGAGAAATATCTGTTGGATATAACGACAAATCTATGGGTGACTCCATTATGAATAAAAAATTTGTAGGTTTTAAATATAGTGAATGACAATATCCATGAACTTGTATTATTGAAGAAAAACCAGCTTGCTGGAAAGCCATTGATGAGTCAATTGGTAAATGAAGTCATATTCCCATTAATATTAAAGTATCCATTGCTTGGGGTGATAAATTAGTGGCTCTTGAGGAAAAATATCTCACATCATCACTCCACATTGGTTTAATTCTTAAAATGACATATGATATGGACCCTTCCTCCCTCTATTATTCAAAGAAATAAATATAGATGAAATAAACCACTAATAAAATTCATTCGATAAGAGGTAAGATCCAAGAGATTGCAAGGGAATACAATTTAAGATCACGAACAAAGGTTGCCCATCGAATCGATGGGGTGTTTTGATACCATAAGCAAATTTAGGTTACTACTTTAGTGTTCCGTTACCTTGAAAATGTTAGTCACTGATTCAAATTCTTAAGGATGATGTTGTTTCCTATTATGAAGAGAAACAAAGAGGTTTTCAAGATTTTTTTTTTCTAGGCTACATTTGCCAGGGATAACACTCGAGTATTCCCCTCATTTCAAGGATGGTACCCAAGGTAAACCCTAGAATATTCAGGGAAAAAGGTCAGTCAACAATAGGGCTCAAATCCATTACAATAATATACTCATTAATAACTCAACATGTCACTTACAATAATTGAACCTAGGTGGAGAGGATAAAAATCATTCATCCCAACCACCGAAGCTAAACCCAATTGACTATGATGCTAGCTTTGATGTTGTTGATGTTGAAGAATACCAACTTATGGGAAACATTCAAGATGTTTATTTATTAGAGCCATATTTCTAGGATAATCATTTTGAATCTAATGAAGTTTCCCTCCCAATTATATGCAAAGGGCTTCGAGGTCCTCTCCATTTGCAGAGTCACAAGTGGTATATAAACTCATTTTTGTTGGAAATTGTTCCCCTTCCTCTTCTTATGAATATTAAATGAAAAAATTAGAATAAGATCCCATAAACAATGAATATGTTGAATGCTCAAAAGATGACATTTCTCATAATATTAGGGATTCACCCCATGAAAGGAAACATGTAGGGGAAGTGTGTGCTCAAGATCAATGATTTTTGGACCCATCCCATCATTGTATTGATAGAAAGAAAGATTCTATGAGAAAGGATGTAGGTTCTTTGGCTGTGAACTCTTCTTACCTAAGGAATGTTGTGAAATACATTCTTGTTGATATTAATCAAAGGTTATGGGTTAATCCCTAATCTTCATGTCCCCCCTACCAAGGAAAATGATGATGTGAAATTTTCACTTCCATATTTTGATGACTACCATCATGGTCTCACCAATTGCATTGATTATATGATAAAATACCACTCATAGGTTCCATGTAATGGAGAAGAAGGGAGACCTCTATTTAAGCATTTGGATCTTTCTAGTAGTGGTATCATGAATGATGAAGACATATTTGCCAAGAAAGAAATACTTGAGGAGATTGATATTACCCTACACTAGAAACATTCAAATTTGGAATTTATCAACACCTAGGAAGAAACACTTTTCATTCATGAGGAATCTAAAGACAAGTTGCAGTGTGCATCATTTTCCAACATTAAAAAAGAGGAAGAACCACCCACCATCCAAAACAATAGATTAAATTATCAGAAGGAGATAAGAGTTCACCTATTATTTTTCTCATAATTGTTATTTCCATGCCTTCATTGACTCCATATAGTCATATGTGGAGTTTCTTTTCAATAAGGTGTCAAGCCTTTCAAGCCCCCTTAAGGAATTTTGTATAGTCATTGGGGATGTGTGGCCCTGTTCGTTTACATGTCAAACCCAAAGGTTAACCCACATTCAACCAAAAGTATCCATGCATGGGTCTCATACTCTAATTAACTGATGTGCATGGTTACATTAGCACTATCATGTGACCTAGTTAGGATTTTTTTACTGGCTAGGTTAGATAGGTAGGTTTTCCATCTTTCTTAGTTAATTCCATGCATTTTTATTTTGTATTTTCTGGAATCTAATCTTGTTTCCAAGCAGAGTTTGAGAAAAAAGACATATTTTCTAGATGTTATTGTTTTTTATTCCATATCCCAATGGATTAAGGCATTGGTCTACTCTCCCTAAACTATGGTTTTTAGCACCTCACAGGGAAGAACAATCCCACATAAGGAGTTGAATGTTCACCTAAAAAGACACTCTACCCAAAATTTAATTTGCTTTCATGTTCCTCTAGTTAAGCCTATTTTGTCCAAACAAAATCCCCTCAAAACATAGTATTTTCATCATAAAGGGGGGAATTTGTGGTATTTCCTATCAATTTTGTTATTGGGTTAAATTTTATTTGAAATATTGTGTATAACCCTTGTGACCAAAGTCCCATTTTCCTAAGTTTTTATGCACAAAAAGGATATGGTTAAAGGCCCAACAATATCATTATGGGTGGATTTTGATTCACATATCTTCCCAATACCTCCAAGAAATCCCAAAAAAYATCTCAACAGGTTCTAAAGGGTTSAAGGAATGGGTGGGATATTTTATAACCTGCAAGAATCAAAACATGACACATTTTCTCCCCTTCCCCCTTTTTATTTGGTGAAAAATGCTAAGTGGAAAGTAGGTCTAGCATGGATTAAAMCTGTGCCCTTGATCTCCATGGGCCCCATCATAAATCAAATTCCAAGATATCCATGGATTTAAAAGGTGAAGGACAAGGGGGCACAAATTTATGGCCTACAAAAATCAAGAGGGACACATGGGCTATGCGTAGAAGCAAAATCAATGAGTGATAATCTCCCTACAAAGAAATATCAATAGCACAAATTTCTTATGGGATATCAAGAAAAGGAGGTTTGGGGGGGGGGGTGGGGTGTTGGTGGGCACGAAGGTGAGTTTTCAATGTACCATAAATGTATGATATTTTATCCAAAAGAATGGATATACAACCTAGAATAACTCACAGGGTTGAGATTGTTGGTAGAGTAATGTATTTCCCATCACCATGAATGGCCCAAATTACCCTTGGAAAGAACTGATCAAAAAATCATATGGTTTTGCAGTGGTTAGGATAGTTGATGTAGTAAAGGGTCCTTGATTTTCGAAAACGACCTAGATCATCCCTATAAGATCCAATCAGCGACTCACAAGGATTATGTGTTGGATATAGGGAATTAGAAAAGAAATACCATGGAGCATAGTTAAAATTTAAGATTTTTCTTGCCAATAAAGTCTGATGGCTCATAAGGGCTTCTGGGAGGTATAAGGAAAGGGAAGGGCCAAAAATATAAGGTGCCACAAATGGTTAGGATTTCTGCCAATAGATTAGAATGAAAACCATGATGCCCCCCATAGAATCATATCAATGAGTACGGATCCTCCCACATTATTGAATCAATAGTCCAAATTATTTCATAGGTAATCTAGGAAAATAGAAAGGAGAGGCTAGGGGATGCTACAAATGACTTATTTCTTCTTTTTCGATCCAATTCAATGGCCCAATTTTAATCAGCGAGAGATTCACTCCCAAGGAATCAAAGGTATCCATTGATAACATATATTTAGTTAGGATTCTAGATTCCTCCTACAACAATTCCATCCTGCCACATGTCCCCATCCAAAGATTCACCCAAGGAGTCCCACCACACAATATTTGCAGCCAATGAGAGCTTGCCACATGGACCTTCTAAATTTTTTGCAAAGGGGTTGTCATACCCTAGTTTGGACCCTCGATTTAGTATTATGTATGTATATTATGAATGAATAAAAGTTGAACGGTGTAGTATGTAATATCACACATTGAATGATAATTAAAAATACATCACGAGCTGCATAAGAGAATGAAAAAATAATGGGGGGCTATGACTCCATGAGATGGGAAATATTGTTAGGAAGATATAATTCCAAACTAAACCTAATAGAAGAGAGGAAGACATATTCAAGCTAGAAAATAAATGGAAAAGCAATCACATTACACAAATATTTTACCCTCGAACCCCAAACGGGAAAACCAACATTCCTTGAGATTCTTTCTCTCTTGTTGTCTTTTTCATTCAGAAAAAAAGGATACATGTCTAACCATGGTCTACACCTAAGACACAATCGACAACATACCCTCTTAATTTACACAAGAACAACTCTACAACCAATTTGGCTTACATCTACATGACCAACAAACTTCTCATAAAGATAAGCATGAAGATAAACTACTACATCCAACATCCTAACATAATAAAATTACAACACACCTTATTTATAGGCTTTACAGTAGGAAAAACCCTAAATAAAGGTGCCAAAAAAAGTTACAGATCCATGCAGATCATTGGCTACAAATCCCATTAATTTTGGGATTTTGTTACAGTTGAATATCCGTTAGATTACCAGTCAAACTCCATTGGGTCTTTAGTCAGTTTACACACGACCTCCTAAAAACCTATTGTCATCTTACCTCTTCGAATTGATGTTGATTACTTCGACTTTGACTTTTCTTGATTGATCACTTCGACCTTCGACTTTCTCTCCCAGTCAATCCACCTCGACTAGAATTTCACTGCAAAGAATATAACAACCCAACATTCTCCCACTTGTTGTCTTCTTTTCTAAACCAGGAGTTTCTTGAACTTTTGTTCACAGACCTGGGGAAAAATTCCCATTTCCTCTCTGCTCCAAGAGAACTTCACAACACTCATCGACTTGGTCAAAGAGTTTGTTATGTTTTCCAACGTGTCTACTTTCTCTAGCAACACTTTGCTGCTTTTCACCATGTCTCTTACGAAATAGTATTGTACATAAATATGCTTAGTCTTGGAATGATAAGCTAGGTTCTTTTCAGGAAATATTGTTCTTTAAATGTCACAATTTATATTCATAGCTCTATGCTCAAACCCGATTACTGAACACAACCGTTGCAACCATAATGCTTCTTTGCGTCCATGAGTGGATTCCATGTATTCAACTTCTATTTTTGACCAGGCTACGACCACCTGTCACTTACTCATCCAACTGATTACTCCACCGAAAATATTGAACACATATCCACTAGTCGACCTTTGTCGATCCGGATATCCAGCCCAGTCAGCGTCGACAAAGCTATGTACATCTACTTTCATTTTAGCTTCAGGTTTCCCTTGGTAACTTATAACATAAGATGTTTTTCCACACAGATACCTGAATACTCTCTCGAAAACTATCCAATTATCTTTTCTAGGTGTCGACATGTATCTACTCAATACTCCCACTTCATGGGAAATGTATGGTCAATTGAAAACCATCACATACATTAGAATACCAACAACACTTGCATAGGGAACTGGTRCCATATCCTCTATTTCTTCCTGTGTCTTTGGACACTGTTCAACAATTAGCCTTGCTCCCACAAGAATTGMCACCTTTACAATTTTTCAATCCTGCATGTTGAAATTGGTTCAACCAAATATTTCTAACTTCCTAATTTCTCTTGATATTCATTCCCAAAATGAAGTTCATTTCATCAACATCCTTCATGTCAAACTTGGAGGATATATTCTCCTTCACCTCTTTAATTTCATCCATGTTGTTTCCRATCAAMAACATGTTATCGACATGTAATGCTACATATATGAAACACCCACCTTCTTCCTTGGAATATAGAAAGTGATCGACTTYTCTTCTAAAAAATCCGAAACTAAGGATATATGTGTCGAACTTTTGGTACCACATCCTTGGTGATTGCTTTAGACCATAAAGGGATCTCTTCAACTTGCACACTAGATCTTCCTTTCCCTTTACTGCAAATCCTTCAGGTTGTTTCAAGTAGATTTCTTCTTCCARGTCCCCATGTAGGAACGTTGTCTTTACATCCATTTGATCTATTTCAAGATAAAATGTTGCAGCCATAGATGAAGTTAGTTTTACAGCAAGGGAAAAAATCTCACCGAAGTCGACTCTTTTGACATGGGAACATCCTTTCACTACCAATAGAGATTTGAGTTTATTGACTTGACTTGACTCATTCATCTTTTTTTTGAATACCCACTTGCTACCGAAAAGATTTATTCCAGTAGGTACTTCAACTAAATTCCATGTCTCATTCTTATACAAGGATTCCATCTCTTCGACCATGGTGTCCTTCTAGAGTTTACTCTCTATCGAGTCAACTACCTCTTTGACCGGATTGGGCTCCTTTTTAGTGGAAACTAACACAAATGCAAAATGGAAGTCGGGTGGACTATACCTTTCGATTGGTTTTCTTACTCATTCATACCTCCTTACAAATGGGGTCAGTTGTTCCACCTCTTCATTTGATTCATTCGACTCATCTAAATCATCTTCCTTGTTCCTCGTCTCAAACCTCACCTTCTCTAGATTTTTATCTATTTGAACCACTTTAGACTCGAAATTACATCCAACTTCTCTGAAGACCACATCTCTATTGTAAAATATTTTCCTTGATGCAGGATCCAAAAGCTTATATCCTTTCATCTGTCTTTGTATCCAATTAAAATACACTTGACTACATTATTTTCCAACTTGCTCCTCTTTTCCTTGGGAACATGCACAAATGCATCATAACCAAATGATTTGAGATGTGAAAGTGAAGTATTATTTCTGAACCACACCTCATGTGGAGTTGTGTTGACTAGTGTCGATGAAGGAAACATATTCACCAGATATTTTTCTATGTCGACTGCCTCTTCCTAGAATTCTTGTGCGAGCCCAACACCACTGAGCATGCTCCTTGCCTTGTCCATCAATATTCTTTTCATTATCTCAACAAATCCATATTGATGTGAGGTATATGGTGTGGTATTTTGACATTCTATGCCACATTGCTTGTAGAACTTCTCAAAATCATTTCCATAGAATTCACCACCATTGTCAGTCCTCAACATCTTGATCTTCTTATCTGTCTGATTTTCAACAAGATATTTAAACTCTTTGAATTTATTGAAAACCTATGAATTCTTTCTTAGAAAATATATCCATGTATATTTGGAGAAATAATCTATGAAGGAGACATAATACATGGATCCACCAAGTGAAGATGTTGGCCCTCGACCAAGTTTTGGGGAAACTTTGGTCAGTTTTGGAGGTTTTGGCCCACTTTTTGACTTCGACACGCTGGTTGAAGTAGGAGCACCCAGGCGAAGCTGAGATCGCGTATCTCACCTATTTTGAGGGTTATGTGGACCCAGTAAGGGGTCATCTAGGGTTTTGTAATGGGTTTATGGGATGTCGACCTATGGGTTTTCGACATGTTTAGGCCTTATTGTAAGTATAAATAAAGGGGAATGTATTGTATAAGTAAGAAGCTCTGTGTGAGAAGTAGTGTTGCATGTGAAGGAATGTATGTGGTCGAGGCTTTGTGCTCGAATGTGATTTTTTAGAAGGTGCTAAGTGTTGTGATACAATATTTTGGCTCTGTGCATTTGACCTATTTTTGGAAGGCAAAGAAGGAGGATCTAGTGTTTCGTGCATAGAATTCCTATCTTGTGTGAAGTTTGAATCTATGGCTTAGTGCACAGGAGTGACTGGATGTAAGATTTTGGCGAATAAAAAAGAGACGAAGCAATTTGTGGATGTAGCCCCACCATGGGGTGAACCACATATATCTGGTGTCTCATGGTTTGCTTTGTGTAGTGTCATTTATGTTATGCATTTGCTTAGTTATTTGATTAGGATGTGTAATGAATATATATTTTTTTTCTTAAGTACTTACTTATGTTAAAGGGTAAATGAATGCTAGAATTAACTCACAATGCTAAGTGCTCAGGGTGCATAATCACTTGTTGTTACTACGCTTATCTGTATTTGATTATGCTCCACAGTATTAATGAGACTAATAAACTAATCCATGTTCACTTCCTAAGCGTTAACAAAATATTTTGGGAAGATCTCTTATCATAGATCTATGTCCCAGCCTAGTTACAAACACCTGTGTCTTGTAACCCCCCCTGCTTCTACCTCGGGTGAGACTTCGCCTACTTCGCAGGTGTTGTCGAAAGGGCCGATAGTCGGGGTTTTTTGGTGCGTTGTTAAGCGTTGAACCCTGGGACTGCCCTTGTGCCAACAAATGGTTCTGTTTCCGGGACCTGAAACTGTGATTGCTGGGAACTGAAGTACAAAAAAAGAAAAGCTATGTGCATAGGTTTATTGTTGAAGTGTGCAGTACTGTACTTGACTTGCAAATCTTTGTGACAAGAAAGTAAGCTATTCTGAAGAAAATAGGTAAGATTCTAAAAGAGGCAAGATTTGTTCTTTGGTAAGAGAAAGATAAGTGAAAATATTTGTTTCGAAAGCATGAATTTAAGTATGTTTAATAGTCTTTGTCCTAGTCTGAGGGCTAGGCGCAAGTGAAAGAAAGAGTTGATTTGAGTAAATTTAATGGAAATGAAGAAATATATGTTATTCCTATGTATAGAAAGAGTTTTTGGACTAATAAGTGGATGCAGGAACCCAGAAAGAATTTTTGCAGATTGTAGGTCTAGCACTATGATCCTAGGGGAAGTGCGTAGTACAAAAAAGATTGGGGAACATTTAAGAGAAAAATACAATTGAATTTGTGTTATAATTGCAAAAGGTCAGGACATATTGCTAAGGAATTCCCTGGAGTAGGCCCTATTTGTCTTTGTTGTAAGGTTGTTGGTCATGAGGTTGAGGATTGTCCAAGAATTACTGCTAAAGTTGAAGGCAGGTACATAAGAAAAGAAAATTATGAAAAGAGTCAAGAGATTAAGGGTACGTTAGAAATTCATAAAGAGAAAAGGTCATAGGAAGTTCAAACTATGTTATTACAGTTGGAAGAAACGATGGATGTTCATAAAGATGTCAGTTTACTAGAAATCCTGAAAGCAAAACAACACATAAGTGCAAGAATAAAAGACTTCGACATAGACTGTATAGTCTTGGATGAAGCAACAAAAGTGAATATTATGACAGAAGAAACTTGGAAAGTTTTTGGAAAGCCTACTGTGGTAACTTCTTTAGGAAGGATAGGCTTGTTTAAGGGAAAGATGATAACTTTATGTGGAAGAGTAACTATTGTACCTATTATTGTTCATGGAACATCGACTGAAGAAGAATTTGAAGTCATTAGGTTTGTTGAGGACAATGCACCTTTCCCACTTTTGTTAGGTAAGACTTGGATTGAGAAGGATCAGATCAGAAGGAAAGCAGAGGAAGAAGCTACAGAAAAGAGAAAACAATAATTAATGGATTTCATAGCTGGGAAAATAAACCAACTAAGAGAATAACGAGAGGATAGGTTGAAGCAACAGAGCAAAGTAACAACACAGGAGGGACAGAAAGAAAAATAATTAGCTATCAAGGTTGAAAGAATGCAAGAAGGATTGAAGGACCTATCTATCCAAGAGAGAAGTGTGTCCACTTAGGAAGTGTTAAGAAAAGGGATATTAACTTCAGAACCTTTGAGGGTACCTCAACAGTGCGAAGCCACTACGCTGGGGGAAGATAAGAATAAGAATGGAAAGAGGATTCCAAAAACAGTTAAAGAGACTTAGATAATAGGAAAGAAGGCAAGAAAGCTCAATAAAAAGATAAGTTGGAAAATCTACAAGAAGCTAGAGGCTGAGTTAGAGGAGGTACAACAACAAGCATTTTCATTGCAGGTGCAGATGAAGTTGCTCACAACAGTGGAAAGGATGAAGAGATCCCAGGAGCAATGCACAATACAACAATAGATCACTTCTCTCTAGGGTAAGGTGATGGAAGTAACACAAAAGCTACAACCTGTGCAGGATGAAGCTTGCAAGGTGTTCGAGGATATTGATATCCAGGGTTCACAGTTAGATCAAGTAGTTGAAGCAGTAGAACAACTCCTGGAAGGGCTTGTTACAACGCAGACAATATAGGATCTCGCTGAGCAAGAGGCTCAGGCGAGGAAGCAAGTCAAGGAAGATCAAGTTAAGCTCGAGGAGTTTGAAGAAGCATTGTCCAGACGTGAGTGACTCGGGACGAGTCACAGGTGAGTGTTGGGGGCTTGTTGGCCCTCGACCAAGTTTGGGGGAAATTTTGGTTAGTTTTGGAGGTTTTAGCCCACTTTTGGACTTCGACACGCTGGTTGAAGTAGGAGTGCCCAGGCGGAGCTTAGATCGTGGATCTCACCTATTTTGAGGGTTATGTGGACCTAGTAAGGGGTCCTCTAGGGTTTTGTAACTGGTTTATGGGATGTCGGCCCATGGTTTTTCCCCATGTTTAGGCCTTATTGTAAGTATAAATAAAGGGGAATGTATTTTAGAAGTAAGAAGATATGTGTGAGAAGTAGTGCTGCATGAGAAGGAATGTATGTGGTTGAGGCTTTGTGCTCGACTGTGATTTTGTAGAAGGTGCTAAGTGATGTCATAAGAGATTTTGGCTCTATGCATTTGACTTATTTTTGGAAGGTAAAGAAGGAGGAACTAGTGCTTAGTGCATAGATATCATGTCTTGTGCGAAGTTYGACTTTGTGGCTTAGTGAACATGAGTGATTGGATGTAAGATTTTGGCGAATAATAAAGCGGCGAAGCGGYTTGTGGACRTAGCCCCACCCTGGGGTGAACCACATATATCTAGTGTCTCATGGTTTTCTTTGTGCARTGTCATTTCTATTATGCATTTGCTTAGTTCTTTGATTAGGATTTGTAATGAATATATATTTTGTTTCTTAAGTACTTACTTATGTTAAAGGGTAAATGAATGCTAGAATTACTTCACAGTGGTAAGTGATCAAGGTGCATAATCACTTGTTGTTACTCCACTTATCTGTCTTTGATTATGCTCCGTGGTGTTAATGAGGTTAATAAACTAATKCATATTCACTTCCTAAGCGTTAAMAAAATATTTTGGGAAGATCTYTTATCACAGATCTGTGTCCCATCCTGGTTACAGACACCWGCATCCTGTAACCCCCYCTGCTTCTACATCGGGTGAGGCTTYGCCTGCTTCACAGGTGTTGCCGAAAGGGTCGGTAGTYGAGGTTTTGTTGGTGCGTTGAATCCTAGGTCTGCCCCTRTGCCAACAKAAGRAATTGTTATAGGGCCAAACACATCACTATGAACCAATTCTAGAATCTGATTTTCCCTTGTCACTCTAGATAGGGACAACACCTGACTTTGTTTTCCACATATGCAATGTTCACAAAAATCGACTTCTAAATTACATTTAGGAAAATCTTAGACCATACCTTTAATTCACATAGCTTGAAATCATTTTTATCCATTGTGTTCCATCCTCTCATGCCATAACATGGCTAGGTCGACTCGAAGAATACTTTTCTATTCGATTTGAATTTACTTAGCCTCAGATGAGTCGAGTTGAGTTGACTTCAGGAACAAATTGTTTTTTTGCATCCACTCACATCCCTGACCATTTTTCAGATAACCTTTTGAAATAGAGTGTGAATTCCTGCATCATTCATCTTGCTGATAGATATTAGGTTTCTTTCCAAACCCATAATATGTAGCACACCTGGAAGGGTTATGATCCTCCCGTCCTGCAGTATCAGTAGGACTCTTCCTTGTCCAACAATTTTGGTTATCGATTCATCCCCCAAGAACACATCCCCTCCTTGATATATATCATATTTGTAGAACCATTCTCTATGAGGTGTCATATGATATGATGCTCCCAAGTCGATGAACCAAACATCTTGATCCAACTGTGTA
>JASDQU010372505.1:67372-78910 GCA_032191745.1 Picea mariana
TATCATCCATCATAAGCTTAAATGATAGTGTCTTAGTGATACTAACACAAGTCAGTCTAGGAAATATTTTATATCTACCAGGAGTGGGGACACTAGGTCTAGCTCCACCAATAGGTGCATGGTCTATTCTGACATGCTATGGGTAGGGGTGTCATGTGACCTACCATAGTAAGGGGTAGAGGTAGGCATAATAGAGGTAGAAGGAGAATTCAAGGTTGGGTGAGCACAACATGGAGTGGCAAATAATCTAGTGGGTATGTGATTGGTATGGGATACAAAGGCATTGGTGTGTGGCTACTTCTAGCATTGACCTAATGAGTAGGCTCATGTGATCTCATGTATTCTTGAAAAAAAATCCATTTTTGTCAGTTGCAAGAGTAAATCAAAATGAAAATTCAATTCAATAAATGGTCTTAAAAGTTGCATAGTCAATATCATTTGATTTTATCAATCAAAATGTTGCACTTATGAAAAACCTCGACTAAATTGGAAACTGATGCAAGAACATCCTTGGCCTTGTGCAATCATCATCAAATATTTGTTTTTAATGTGCATTTCCTATTGTTTAGTTACTTAGCTTAGTAGGAGGAATAATGAGGCCATTATTACTAAATAATTTATGCATGTTATAGAAATGATAAAACACAAATACCTAAAAGTTAAATTGGGAAAATCAATAGGAGATGGGCCACAATCTATGTTGGGAAACTGTAAAGACAACTTAGGAAAATATGAATAATTACAAAGATAATTGTAATAGCATGTGAATTGAACAGTCTAAGACAAAATTATAAATCTATTGAATTATCAAAGGAGAGGAGTTCCAACAGTTTGCAACAAGATAAGAGAAGGTCAAACTCTATATTTGCAACAAAGAATAAGAGAGAGAATATCATCTCATGCTCAGGGAAGTCTGGGATTTCCTACCATTCTAATCATCCTACTCTAAATATTGTGAATTGTGGAGAGACTAAGACCTCCAAATTGTAATACATTGGTCGAATTCACATATTATTCAATAAAGAGTTAGATTATATAAATTTCCTTTTGTTTCTTGTTATTTACATTATTAATTATTTCATATTTAGTTCTACAACATTTGCATACTGTAAAAATAAGACAAAGTTTAATTTTAAGAGTCTTATAAGCCATATATTTTTTGAGCTCTGTGGATAGGGTTCATCATCCATCAGCAACATGAATCTCCTAGATTTTCTCTCTCTGTCATGGCCTTGGGTTCAGGGGGAGGAGCCCCCCCAACTTCCCCTCCTCCGCCTGATATCGCTACTTTCTAGAATTTGATTGCTTCATACCCCAAATTGGAAAATTCTGCACCCGCCAAGTTCATGAAAAAACT
This sequence comes from Picea mariana, assembly GCA_032191745.1. Lineage (NCBI taxonomy): Eukaryota > Viridiplantae > Streptophyta > Pinopsida > Pinales > Pinaceae > Picea > Picea mariana. The sequence continues at coordinate 68,730 of JASDQU010372505.1, forward strand.
TGATGAGATCCCAAAGGTTCATTTCCATCCCATGTTCGTGTGCCCTTTTTCTCTTTGGATTGTAGAGAATGGTCTGATTGGTCAATTTATAGGAATATGGCCTTCACTGAAATCCATGATAAGGGTTTTCTTGTATTTATGTTTGAAAAAAAAACATATCGAGATCTAATATTTATAAATGGGCCTTACTTTATGGGATCAAGGGGAATGTATTTAAATAAATGGAATCTATACTTTATCCTTGGAAATGAAATCCCTTTGGTTGTCTCGATTTTGGTGTGTCTTCCAATTCTCCCGCTCCACTACTGGAATGATGAAACCCTTTGAAGTATTGGGAATATCCTAGGTAGATTCATTGATCGATTTGAACCATGAGATGATATGAAAGCATGTGCATGAATTGTGTAAAGGTAGAACTGGAAAAGGGACTACTAGAGGCCATTTAGTAACTCTGGATAACTCATCTTACATCTAGCAAGTAGATTATGAACAACTCCCCTTTAAGTGTAAAACTTGCTACGAATATGGGAATTTTTCAAAGAACTATCCACAGAATAAATTAGATCCCCTAGAGGAAAGAGATCAAGAACAGTGACAACAACCAAAAAGGAAAAAAACATCAGAGAAGGAAGTCCATCAGTCAGATCCAGCTAAAGGAGGTCCTCCTCCTCCTTCTCCCCCCCAAATATCCTCTGTAGGAGAAAATAAAAAAGGAGAAACAAGTAGAAATCCATTTGAAATATTGGATAACCTAGAGAAAAATATGGGAGAATCAAAGGAAAAGGGAAAGGAATATGAAGAAGGAAGTAAAGGGAAAAAAATAGAAAAATAAAATATGGAGATCCCATGCCAATCTACACATTCCAAAAATGGAGAATATTCACCAAGCATCGCTCCTATCCCACCCCAATCAGAGTTACTTGAGAAAGTGGAGGAGAATGTCAAAGAATCCGAGGAGGAATCAGAACCAAAAGTGTTTCAAACTACTACTCAAAGGAAGGTTGGAAGGAAATCCAATCACAATAGAAGAGAAAATGAAGCTATCATGGACAAAGATCTTGGAATCTAAACAACTCTGGAAGGGATCCTAAAAAAGGATAACAAGCAAGGAAAATGGCATGGACTATTAGGGAAAAGTGTGACTCAATATCAAACCACTAAAGGGGGGGGACCAAATATTCAGGTAAATAATGAAATTAGTCTCCTGGAATTGCAGAGGATTAGGTAGTAAAGAAAAGAAAGAAGTAATGAAAAAATTAATCAGAAGTGAAAAACCTAAGATCCTACTGATCCAAGAGAAAAAATTAGGGGAGTCGAAAACTCTCAATGAAATGCATAATATTTGGAAAAAATGTCAAGGAGTAGCGTTAATCTCATGGGGAGCCTCAGGGGGAATTGGCACCTTCTGGAATGTTGATCTCTTTAAGATGGAATAAAGTCACAAAGAAACAAACTGGATAACGGTAAAATTGATTCTTCTTCACTCAGGTATGATTTCTCATCTTTTTAATGTATATATTTCAAATTCCTATAGGGACAAAGAAGAATGTTGGGAGTCTCTATTAGGCCTAGAACATATGGGGTATGCACAAAACTGTATAATAGTTGGAGACTTTAACACCACAATTCATATAAAAGAAAAAAGAGGGGGATCTATAGTTCGATATCCATTCAGGGAAAAAATTGAGGATCTAATGACAATATTGGATTTGGTGGATGTTCAACCAATCAAAGGAAAGTTCACTTGGAACAATAGGAGAGTATGTCATGGCCACATAGTTGCAAGACTAGATCATTTTATTATAAGCAGTTCCTTCTTCTTTAGAGATGATATTATCTCCTCTTCAATAATTCCTTGGCCAACTCGGATCATCATTCTATATATCTTAGCTTTGTCAAAGAAGAAAATATGGGGCCCATTCCATTCAGATTCAATCCTTTGTGGATGGAAAGAGAATATTTCTTCCCTTTAATTACTAGAATGTGGAGCCAATGGATCAAAGGTTCTCCCGTTTATATATGGGAGAAAAAATTAAAGATGACTAAGGAGGCAATCAAGCAGTCGGTTAAAACATCATCATAGCCATTGAATAGTGATGTGAATGGGTATCAAAAAAATATGGAGGAGATACAACTTAAAATAGACAATCAGGAGGTTCAAATCGATCTTCTATAATAGGAGCAATCCACTTATCAATCTTATTTAAATTATTTGAAAGCAAAAGAAGCAATGTGGAGGTTAAAATACAGAAGAATTTGGCTTAAGGATGGGGATAAAAATACCTCATTTTTTCATAAGCAAGCAAGAGCAAGGCAATGGAGGAACGAGGTATAAGAAATCAAAAATCCCTCATGAGGCACCACTTCATCCTTTGAGGAAATAAAAATTTTGGCCTCGTCTCATTTCAACAAGCTATATGCATAGGATAGAAAATTGGATTCAGATTTATGTGAGCAATTCATTTCTCAGATACCAATGAAAATATCAGAAGAGGACAATCAATATTTGAACAAATTAGTAACAGAGGAAGAAATATTTTCATTTATTCATCAATTCAACTCAGATAAATCCCCTGGGTCAGATGGGTTTACCATTCATTTTTACAAAATATGTTGGCAATTTATAAAATTTGATTTAATCAGGATGACCCAATATATGCATAAATCCCATAGAATGGGGTGCACTACCAACTCTGCCTTCCTTTCCCTAATCCCAAAATAAAAAGGGCCTCTACATTTGAAATATTCTTTCCAATTTCGTTCTACAATCTGTCATACAAAATCATGGCCAAAATTATAGCAAATCGGTTGAAACCCTATTTGAATTCTTTAATCCTTCCAAACCAAGGAGGATTTGTGGCTAACAAACAAATATGGGATAACATTATTTTGGTGCAAGAGGCCATCCATTTTAGTTTTATCTGAGGGGGAAAAGGCATGGTTGTAAAAATGGACATGGATAATGCTTTTGATAGAGTCAAGCATAGTTTTCTTAAGGCAGTTTTGGAAAAGTTTGGCTTCAATAAAATGTTTTTGTCTTGGATAGATGCATGTATTTAAAATCCTTGGATAGCCCCCTTGGTGAATGGTAGGTCTGCTTCTTTTTTTAAATCATATCATGGGATTAGGCAGGGATTCCCTCTCTCCCCTTTTTTATTTGTCCTCGTGTTTGAGGCTCTTAACAAGAAATTGTAATGGGAACTAACCATAGGAGGTATCCCTGGGTTCTATATAGCTAGAGGAGTTAAGAGGATCAATCATTCACAATTTTTAGATGACACTTTGTTGATGGGAGGAGCATCCATGATTATTTCTAGAAGATTCAAATTAATTTTGGATCAATTCATCCAATTTTTGGGAGGCTTAATTAATTATAATAAAATTCAAATTTATGATTGGAACATAAAAGCCCCAGCCATCCAAGGTATTTCTCAAATTCTGCAGTTTCCTATTTCAGTTGAGTGGAAAACCTTTAAATGCCTTGGAATTCCAATTTGCCTCAAATCTCTCCCAGTTGATACCTGGAAAATTCTTTTACAGAAAATAAAAGAAAAAATGGAAGGATGGGGTGCTTTCTGGTTGAATCCATTAGGGAGTCTGATGCTAGTTAAATATGTTCTATCATCCCTACCTATTTTTCAATTTTCTTCTCTTCTGGCTCCCATGGGATTTAAAAAAGTGCTAGCTCATGCCATTAGACAATTTTTGTGGGAAGGAGCAAAATCAAATACAAAAATATTTTATTTAGAAAATGGTGAACTTGGTAAGAACTCCAAAAGATCATGGAGGTCAAGGAGTTTGAGATCCTGAAATTGTGAATCTTTCTTTGGGTGAAAAAATTATTTGGAGGTTGGTATCAGGGAAAAACAAATGGTGGAAAAAATCATTGATAAGGATGTACATGGATAGAAAACGAAAGAGACATCTAGATTCCCCCCATCTGAGTCAAAAGGTTCTCCTATTTGGAAGCTCCTCGAAACTTTATTTCCTCTTATTCAGTCTTCTCTGCATTGAGTACTAGGAAATGGAAAGCAAATTAATCTTTGGAAGGATGGGATTCTTGGTTCACACCCTCTCCACCAAAATGTCTCTCTCAGTGATATTAGACAATGGATGATATCTCAAAATAAAAAATTTCTATTTGATATTTATGTTTGGCATACTAATGGTGCTTGGCAGGATTTGAATCTGGGATTTACTCCTCCTCATCTTTAATCTCAAGCAGATCTTCTTCTCCTCGCCCTCAAAGGTGTTGCTTCGGTGCACTTGAAAAAGCTTGATACTCGGGGTTGGGGTTTTTTGGGTACTTGGTAAAACAAGGCTACAAGGCTCTTTTAATGTAGATTGTCCTCCCAACAAAGGAACCGATGTGGAAAAACATATGGAGCAATGATGGATTACCAAAAGTGAATAAATTTTGTTGGACTCTTGCTCATGGCAAGATCCTTATAGGAAAAAATTTGGCTAAAAGAGGAATCAAAGGCCCCTTTCGTTTCACCCTATGTAAAAATAGTGAGGAAACATCCTATCATTTATTTCTGGAGTGTAATTTTGCAAAACAGGTTTGGAAATCAGTATTTGCAAAATTATGGTCTACGTCCTCTTGCAAAAATATTCTTGGAAAATGGGGAAATCACTATAGGGTATCCTTATCTCCAAAAATTCTTTTTCAAAGAGTATGGAAGTCAATACCTAAATTTGTTTGTTGGAAAATTTGGTTAGCCAAAAATAGAAGTATTTTTAAATAACAAAATATGAATCCTAGAGTCGTAGATTCTCATGCCCAGGGGAAGTTAACATAATTCTTCAATTCCAAAAGAATAAGAATGGCGATACCATAGATGCTAATCTAGGACAAAGAAAGATGGATGGCTAGGATTAATGTTCTCTACTCAATAAGGGACAAACTCAATCTCATATCAGACTGGAAGCTTCATTATCCCTCTTTAGATTTACAAGCTTGGCTCTCTTCTCAATCCATTTATACCTTATGCTTAGATGGAGCTTCTAAAGGAAACCCCGGGGAGGTAGGTGTGGGATGGGTGCTCTTTGACCCTAGAGGAAATCAATTAATGGAGTATTCTTGGAATCTAGGAGCCACTATCAATAACAAAGCATAAGAATATGCTATGTATATGGGAATACAATTGGAAAAGAAAAGAAAAATCATTGAGATTAATATAATTGGCGATTCTAAAAATACAATTCGTTATTTTATCAAGTCCTCCTCACCAAAAGAAAGAAATCTAGAAAATCTTGTGGATCGCATTAGAAAATATTTGCAAGGAATTTAAGCACATATTTTTCACATCCTCCATCACCATAACATGGTTGCATATTCCTTAGCAAACAAAGCTATCGGGCTAGCTCCTGGACATATGGGGTTGAATGGCACATTGTTGGTGGTTCCCCCTCTGTAAAATTTGAAATGACCAAGTGTCAAAAATGGTTCAGGCACGTGGTACGTCCTCCTCGATGTGTGGAAGGGACATGCACAATTTTTATATTGTCTAACTCCTTTAGAAGCCTGGGAACAGTCATTCCAAATCTAAAATTCTATTATCCATTGCGTAGTGAGATCATTCATAGGATGAAGTTTATACATGGGAAGCCTGTGAATGCACTAGTTATGATGGCTCTGGAGCAAGGGAGAGGTATGATAATCATAGTGGAAGGTGGAAAGGATGGATAAGTATGTTTCTTCATCCAAATTAAGGAGGAGTTCGTCAGTAGTACCCGAGAGATGCATGGCCAACTTGTGAAGGTTATCTCAGGCATGGGTATTCAGGTATGTGTTGGAAGCGTAATTATAAATGCAATTGAGAATAAGGTTTTCCATGACCTTTCTAAAATTTGGATCCAGAGTCTATGTTGGAAGCATCTGGGTCGCTTGTCCTTGATCAGTCTGGGCCAGCTGAGAAAACCCAGGAATTTTCAACAAATTTGGATTCTTTAATTGGTAGATTTATTCTGGTGTGTTCCCATGAAGAAGGAAATCTAGGTTCTAGTATAAAATCTATAGTATCTTTAGAGCAGTTTCTCAAGCTATTGGAATACCCAATTCTTAGTACTCAAGTTCAGTGTCCGTGAATTCTTCTAGACAAGGAAGCAAGTATGGAAAACAGGGAGTGGACAAACAATGTGGATGAGGAATCAGAGGCTAGAAATGAGGAAAGGCAAAGATTGACTCTCACAGTTAATTCCCTTAGTTCTATAACAACATTTACACTTGATACTCTCAGTCAGCATCGTGTTCTCATCGGTCAACTTCAGGATTAAGTAGATTTCTTGCATTGTAAACTTGTTTTTACTCAAGAAAATACAACACATAGGAATGTGGATCCTAGTAATTCAAACTCGGTAGCAGGGCCAGTAGAAGGAGATGCAACAAAAGTGGGAATTCTATCAGACCTGAATGCGCCAGTGGAAGCCGAGGAGGAATAAGAATAATAAGAGAATGCTCCTAAATCATCAAAAAAGTAATTCATAGCTAGTGTATGTTTTAATTCTCAGTATGTAATAAGTTTTTTTTCGAATCTATGTATCTAAAATCAGCAGTAGTAGTAAGAATTGGACAAAGGATAGATGAAAGAAAAACAATAGGATGAAAGAAGCTCTGTCAGAGCTAGAACTATGTAATTTTGAATACTCTGTATGCTTCTTGTGGATTTGGTCACGCCTTTTTTCATATTAATACAAATCCACCATTTCTTATGAAAAAGAAAACATTTGCATATTTTTCTTGCTTGAGTGAGCCACTTTCATGGTTGTTGCACTTCGATAGTGTCGATATAGTTCTGTAGCATTCTAGAAAATTACAGAACTTGTTTGGTGCATCAAAAACAAACAATGTAACCAATTCATTATTTTCCTTTCTGATCTCCTTTCTAATTATGTTCATTGGGTCCTACTCATAAAATAAGTATCATCCTCATGCATGTTAGGATTAGGGTTAGAATCCTACCAACAAGATATAGGTAAAGTTTATTATAAAATTAGTAAATATTTTTTTTATTAAAAATTAAAGAGGTTTAAGATATTACCTCTACCAATCACATGGGTGCTTTCCCATTATCACCTTTCCACAATATTCAAAGGGATGTGAATTAGATTAAAGAGGCATGATATATTAAAATTGTTTGAGATAATAAAATAAAAACATTCATTAACTATGTATCTTAAAAAAACATAAGTACCCCATGATAGCAACACCTAATCCTATTTGATTCAAATAATAATTTATCAACATATTATCCTCTACAACTATTGTTTTTTTTACATACCAATACCTTATTTCCATCATGTCCATGAAACATGTAATTGGGTGGTTGTTTTGTTGTCTTAGGTCATGTACTTTTTATAAACCCTACAATATTTCTCAAATATTTTGGTCTTCCATCAATATATATAGTATGTCCTTTATTTTTATTTGTCTCTCTCAGTTGTATATAATTTGAAAAAACTATATATCTCTCCATTCTTCACATATATTGGGCTACTCTTGACCAAACTCCATAATTGTAACATGGTTTGACATACTCCATTAATTCAGTTACTCTACCATATTTTACCTGTATTCCATCCATGGAAAATAGTCCCAAACCATGTATAGATGGTCAAGAAATGCAATAAATTCTCTCGTTGACACAAAAATCAATGTCCAAATTAGGAAGTTGTTTAGGATCCCACCTATTCACTAGATTCTTGTACCTCGAGGGTACCTAGAAGTCATATTTTGGCTCATCATCATAAGAATATGTCCCTCCTTCAAGACAAAAAAAACTGATATGTCTTAGAAATTTTATTTCGACATTTTGACCTCTAGTTGATCTCACCCTTTTACATCTATTTGATGTATCACTTTTCCATATTCCTCATGAAATACCATTGAAATCTGAAGATAGATTTGACAGATACCCATTAGAGTAACATGTAATCCATCCATCAAGAATTTATATTAAATTATATGTTGCCGGTCATTGTGAAAATATTTCCAATTCACATAATTACAACCAAATAAAACAGGCACACCCCTATATCATACATTTTCTTCACACACAAGGGAAATTATGCATACAAGTGATCATTATTTTTATTTTTTCGTAAGCTAGAATTTTATATTACCTTCCAAAATCAAATATTACAACATAGATCAGTGACACTGGTGCAGAGGCTACCAACAAAGGAAACCAACCCCTCCACCAGATCTTGAGGTTCAATTTTTTTTTACCAAAGAGGTTGTAAAAGGTCACCATTACACAGTTTGGAGTATATTGAGAGGAACTAAAACTATGAATATCCAAAACTAGTGAACAGTAGAATCTTTCTATCCATGCATAAACAAAGAAAATCAAAATAAGACAAGCCATTAGAATTATTTTCCATTAGTACCTCTTGGATAAGCCTGCCTGGAGGAGCTAGGCCACTCTAGGATCATAACTAATTGGACCAAGTTTTCCTGGTTATGCCTCTAATGAGGATCGTTTGATCTAGAGTCCGACATCCATTCAAGATTTATGTCCATCAATTATTGCCTGAAATTTTGTTTCTCATTGTCTCACTGAAGTTTGATGATAATATGAAATTGATCGTCTGTGAACCCGAATAGATGAGGTAACTTCGCCTATGGGATGGAACCCTCCTAGACTTCGGGATGGTGATGGATCAAAACAAAGGACAGGGAAGGATTGGTGTTTTTCTCTTTCTCCTTAGCAACAACACCAGAACAAAATAACCATGTTCCATGGCAGAGATATTTGGGCACAAGTAACCACTGCTATCAACACCAGGCAGTGGTGATGCACTTATGCGACAACCTATGAAACCAGAGAAGCTCCCACCAGAATGACACAACTTTCCTTGTTAACGAGGCATGAAACCAAACCAAATCCCTGTTAAGCCCTAATATTGGCTCATTACCCCTTAATTGGGGCATATGTTATTTTATTTATGTCGGCTTTATTCCATTAGTTGTAATTATACCTCCTAGTCTCCTATATATACCAAGGAGACATTTTCATTTGGAATCATCTTGTACTTGAACATTTATGTGGGGTAAAAGTAGGTTTCCCCCTCAAAGAGGCTTATTATCTGAAATTGTCTCTTTTTCAAGGTGTTGAGTACTTATTTTGAGGTTTTTATATGCTATATTGATATTTGGTTCTTAACATATGGTATCAAAGTTCAAGGTCTTGGGGTTCCGCTGCTACATCTGAGACACCATGGAATTTTCGATATAACTTGTTTTCTACAATGATTTAGAAGGAACGTCTTGGAGGATATTTAGTAGACAGATCAAGGTACATTGGGTTAAAAATTCATCTCCTTAGGCCTTATACTTTCGGAGATACAACATTTTTACGATAGGGTTATGGAATCATCCTGAATTGATTCATTGTGGAATTTTCGCTATAAATTTTTTTCTGCAATGTTTCAGACCCTGAAATCTGGAGTCTATTCTCAGAAATTAGTAAGGTATCTGTGGTATCAATTTAAGCTTCTAGGTCATTTTAAATTTGTATATACACCATGTGGAAGATAGGGTATGTGACTAATCCTATTTACTAGTCTCAAGCAGGTGTTCTGGGTAAAAAAATCATAAATTCTTGCTAGAGTATCCAAATTGAGTGAGACTAGTTGCATTGGATAGTGGACAGACCGCAGTAGTTCTGGTACAAGTTTCAGAATTTTATATCAATTATTTGTGCGGGGCATGCTATAAAAGTGACATCTTTTGGAAAGGCCAAAAATCAGCAAGTTGTGGGCAAGTTACCATAAATTCCACTTGGCACATCCAATTTTTATCAGACCTGGGGCATTGAAGAGAAGAAATATCAGAGACCTACAAAAAATAAAATCTCATACTCAGAAGGGCCAAAATTTTGGAGATACAATAAAAGGAAGATTGTCTAGAAGAACCACCTCAAAATCAACGTTTAAAGTGATACTTGGCCAACATGCCACCAAAAAAGGGAACTTCTACACCAAATAAGCCTCTAGACAATCCTACTTGGACTCTTGATGAAGGTGAAGAAATCCGTAGGGACACAAATGAACTACAAAATAAGATGGATTCAATGGAAGCTAAGTTGGATACTAAGATGGATTCAATGGAAGATAAGTTGGATACTAAGATGGATGGTTTAAAAGGGGAGATCATAGAAGTAATGAAAAATTTTGTA
>JASDQU010372505.1:92962-118631 GCA_032191745.1 Picea mariana
CCATCACTCTCACATTTTCTATTTGTTTTCCTCTCTCCCCCTCTCCCACTCTCTTTATTCCTCTCTCTCTCCACCCACCTTCTCTGTCTTCCTCTCTCCCCCTCTCACACTCACTTTCTTCCTCTCTCTCCACCCCCCTCTCTATATTCCTCTCTCTGATGCTCACACTCTCATACACTCTCTCTCTACCCCTTCTCTATGTATTCCTCTCTCTCCCTCTCAGAATCTCACATGTTATAGGATATTTGATACATCCCAAGGAAATAAATGGCCTTAATGTAGACATTTCAATACCTAGACCTAAACCTAGACATAACAATAACTAGACATGGAAATACCTAGACCATGACCTAGAGAATGACCTAGACCTATACGATGACCATGACATAGACCTAGACCTAGACCTAGACCATGTAATAGACCTACAGCTAGAGCTATACCATGACCTAGATGTATACCATGACCATGAACATGACCATGACCTAGACCATGACGTTGAGATTGACCTAGACCCCCCTAGCTCCATCTAAGACTTGGTATAACCTATAATTTACCATAAACCCCTTCCACACCCTAACCCTAAGTTAAATAAGCCTATACCTCTTGTTAAAGGCCCCACAAGCCTTGAACCCACATCTTGGTGCTCTGACGATAACTCTATTCTTTAAAACACTTTTAGTCCTAATCCCTTAGGTCCTAGTTGTCCCTAAACCCCTATACACCTTTATTCATAAAAGATGTTTGGTCTACAATAAATGTTATATCCAATTCTTTAAGAGAATGTGGACACTCTTGTGACTTGAAAGCCTTGAGTTTGGGCGCTCATTCCTGCCCAACAGGAGTGCATGCACGTTCCTAGAACACACATGCACTTTAGTATGCACAAATTATAGGAACATGTGTGCATTCCTACAGGACAATTTTATATGCCAAACACACTCTTCCACCGCATCTATCTCAAAAACGTGAACCATCCTGACATCTACAAAAATAGGAAGAATAGACAAGATTTTGTTCTTTTTTTCTTGTTGTTTAATTCATAGACAATTTTGTGCTACTCGAAGACAATTGTGGGAATAATTGGAAGACAAATTTTTCCAATTGGAATTGGAATTGTTAGTTGTGTATTCTTGTGTAATACCAAGAAAAAAAAATTCAATTCGAATTTGAATTATTATTTGTGTCTTATTGTGTAATACCAAGACAAATTTGTCCAATTGGAATTTTAGTTGTGTCTTATTGTGTAATAGAAAGACAAATTTGTCTAATTAGAAATATAATTATTATTTTTGTCTTATTGCATAGTAGGAATGCATGAATGTTCCTAAAACGCACACGTGATTTATTGTGCACACATTATAGGAACACGCGTGCATTCACACTGGACAATTTTATGTTCCAAGAACACTCCTCCACCTCATCTATCTTAAAAACATGAACAAGCCTGACATCTACAAAAATAGGAAGAATAAACAATTTTTTGTTCTTTTTTTCTTGGTGTTTAATTCATAGACAAGTTTTTGCTATTGGAAGACAATTGTGTGAATAATTGGAAGACAAAATTTTCCAGTTGGAATTGGAATTGCTAGTTGTGTCTTCTTGTGTAATACCAAGAAAAATTTGTTCAATTTGAATTTGAATTGTTAGTTTTGTCTTTTGTGTAATACCAACACAAATTTTTCCAATTGGAGTTTTTAGTTGTGTCTTATTGTGTAATACCAAGACAAATTTGTCCAATTGGAATTGGAATTATTATTTTTGTCTTATTGTGTAATACAAAAACAAATTTTTCCAATTGGAATTGTAATTATTATTTTTGTATTCTTGTGTAATACCAAGAAAAAATTTTCGAATTGGAATTGTTAGTTGTGTCTTCATATGTAATACGAAGACAAATTTGTCCAATTGGAATTGTTAGTTGTGTCTTCATGTGTAATACCGAGACACATTTGTTCTGGTGTTATTGGAAGCCAATTTTTCTCTTTAAACATGGGGAACCTATAGAATTGACGTAGAAAGTCCTCAAGGAAATAAATACACTTTGAAAATGTAAATGAAGAAAGAGAAAAGGAAATGTTACATGTGTAAAAACGTAGGATCTCAGAAGAGCGAAATCCAATTTCTAGAAGAATAGATGTTGTTGTTTCTTCTCCATCACCACAATCAAATAATAGGAGTTCAGTAGAGACCAATTCAATTTAGACTTCTATTGTACCTCCAATCAATATCTCATCAAGACAAGTTGTTGTGGATGATCAGATGATGCAGGATCTTCTTGTAACTGATTATATAATGGATGAAGTTAGAGAGGTTATGATCTCACCATAGTTTAGATGTATTGAGCCTAGTTTACTTATATGAACCTGTTATGCATGTTATCTCATCCAATTCAAATTACTAGTGGTTCCTCAATTACCTTTCTATCATCCTCTAGTGTGACAATTAGTGTAGTTTTAATTCTGCAAGTTAAGGTTCCCATATGGATTTTTTTATTATCTTAACCACCCCAAAACATTTATATAGTCCCCCCTACTCTAAATTTCAAACAACTATCTATCTCACAAAATTATGTGGGCATGGACATATAAGAGAGGTGTAAACATACCAATCCCCAAAATTTATCTCTATATTTAAATCATTCCATATTTTGTAGATAAAAATATATTGTAGGATTTTCTAGGACATTAGTGTAAGACATAAAATTGAAAAAAAGCACAACCTTTCATAAAATAAAATAAAATATAATCTTCTTTAAAAAATTATTTATGTATTCATGCCATTTTTACCCACAAAAAAACCTTTTTTGGATTTAATTCATTAGTATATAATAACACATAACTTTAAAGATCATTTACCTTCCCTCTTTTATGAGAAACCATATATTTTCATTATTTCCACTCCCTAATCTATGAGTCAATACCATAAACCACACTAGTGCCTTGTCCTAGGGTTCTAGAGTACAGGACTCTAGGAAACTAGTGCAGATCTAAAATTGTGAAGAAGGATGTTATAAACCCCGTAACAAAAAATATTATCAGTAATAACATATATGTTATATGAATAATATCCAAGTGAAGCATACATAATAAGTTTAATGACATACCATTCAACTGATCACAACCACATATCTATCAAATATGAAATACAAGTAAATAAACAACCATATTTATTTCCTGAACAACTCCTTGGTACATCATAAAATAAAATTGACAAGAAAGAGTGGAAGAGGGATTCTAAAACCACCCTTGAAACCCTCTCTCTGACAGTGAAAATCCTACTAATCAAAAACAGAATAGTCCTCTTACAAAAGACATGAAAACAACAAAATGCAATGGTGACCTTACAAATATACCATCTCTGTGAGAGTGAATGTGGAAGATGGCAACCCCCCAAAATTTTTTATGCCAACTACAACAATCAAGTATACCCAGTATTCTACTCCTCTTAGATTCACGCCCTTGGAGATGAAATCCATCCTTATTTTATAGATGAATCCATCAAATACCTCGATAATAAAATATTAAAGAAAAATTTGGACATATTTCCTCAAGTGAATCACCTCTCATAAAAACACAGATCTAATATGGCTTCCTCCAATTGGGAAAATTCTCCTTGAGAAGGTGAATATGTAATGTCCCCTTCGTCAAGACATTAATGTAAATGAGAAACAATAAAGGAATTTATTTTTTGTATGAAACACAGTTAAGCAATTTTTATAGATTACAATACATTATCAATACACTTTCTATACGCAACAAGAATCAAATACAACGTCATAGTTGTCCTAGATATGTCAATCACATAAAATAAATAAGGACGTCTATCTACCCAACCTACCATACAAGGTTAGGACCTCCAAGACACATAATGAATGCTCAATTCTAGGATTCATCTGATTTATTTTGACCATTTAAGGTCTAGAGACTAGTGTCTGTTCTGAGGAACAAGGAGGTATCTAATTCCCTTAACCAATCCTAATGAACACTCAAGACAGGAAATCAATGCTAAATAAATAAAATTATATCATCTGCTCAAGAATTAAACCATTCAATATTTTACGATCTACTTAACATAATATACCAAATAATCATGCAAAAATATCATAAGGATCTAAGACCAATAAATTCTCAATGCCACAAAATGTGAATGAATTAACAATAACGATTACAATAATAACTTATTTTGTTTATGCCATTTCTTTACTAATTAAATCATTTAATATAGCAAAGTTACTATTATTATTTTTCCTTTCCTAAGGACCAGATAGATGTTAGCTTTTTAGCTTGGGAGGTACTCCGCATATGTGTCTTGTATGTGAAAGTTACCTTGTACCTACACTAGTAGACACTTGACTTTATAATGGGGATTTATAAAGTTGTGATAAAGTGGTTCTTTTATTAAAGTGACTTTTTAATAAAGTGTACCTTCCAATATTAAAATGACTTTATTTCATAAAGTACACTTATGTTATAAAGTGAAAATGTACTTTAATATTTTAAAGTGATTTATTTTGGAGGGAATGAATCATGACCCTTGATCTTGTAAAGGAAAGATTAGATCTTGGCCATTAGATATAGGGTTGGAGAAGGTGAAGGGTCACTTTTAGATTATAAGAGAATGCATTGGGTAGTGTGCAAGACACAAGAGAAGGTTATTGAGAGAGATTTTCCAAGTAAGCTTGAGACATGAAAGAGGGAAGCAAAGAGGGTGCTTTTCCCAAGAGACACCGGACACAAATCCCAAGGAGGAATTTCTATTTTCTGATTGTTGTAATTTACTATTGTGAGGGAGGTCGTACTGCATGGATCCGTACAGTCCGTACAACAAAAAAAGGGCACATAAATCGAGGCAAGTGTTGGCATGGAAATCGAGGAAGATTGATATATTTGTTGTTGAAGGAAATTCTGTACAACAACAGTTTGGATCTATTTTTGAGATGTTGTTTTTCTAGGTGGGTCGTACAACATTACGAACTTGGCATGAAAATCGAGGCAAAAAAATTTGGGACAGTTTTGGTTGCTGTGAGGTATTTTTCTCTTGGATGGAAATTGTATTGTTGCTACTAATATGTACTTTCCTAAAGATGAATAATGATATCTCTCTCTCTCTCTCTCATTGGGTTTCCACACATTGGGGTTTTCCCTAGCATTGCCTAAATTTCTAAGTTTTACATAGATGTGTAATTGTTGTTCATTTTGTTTATTCTGCTCCAAAATCTCTTAGCAATGTGTATTTATGATTATGGAAATTTCTGAAATGTCGGTTTAGACATTTCAGAGTTCATAGATGACAGTTGTCTCTAGGTTTCTAAGTGTATAACAAAATATTAGCTTGCTGATTTTGTCATTAAATTTATACATGCTATTAGAGCTTGGGCTCTGAGTGACAATGAGAAATGAGATTTTTGGGCAAGGGTATAAGGGGAAATTTTGTGATTGTTTTCCTTGAGATGTGACAGGGAATATGGATGCATGTATTAGATTTGAGGATCGTTTGGATGGAGTTTCCAACTATTTGCAGTGGAGGGTCTGGATGCCTATTGTTCTCAAGGAGAACAAGATTTGGAATTATGTCAGTTTTGTTGTTATGGTTCCCACAACAAATTCTATTGCTTTGGATTTTCATGAGGTCAATTTGGCCAAAGCTCAAAGGATTATTTTGGATGGGGCGAAGGATCAACTTATCCCATAGTTGGATGAGAAAAAGACAACCAAAGAGATCTGGGATGCACTTACGAACTTATTTGAGGCAAAGAATGAAAACCAGAAGATGACCTTGAAGGCTAAGCTGCATGATACCGAGATGGGTAAAGGGGAGAGTGTGTCTTCTTATCTTATCCAGGTAGCTCAAGTGAAATATGTGTTGGATACAGTTGGAGTGGTTATATCGTATTCATAGTTGGTGAGGATAGCCTTGAAAGGATTCACCGAGGAATGGAAAGTCTTCGTGAAGTGTGTGGTGGGTCATGAGCATCTTCTAGTTTGCAGCAGATTGTGGGATGATTTCACTCAGGAGGAGATCCGACAAGGATCTCAGTGGAGTGGAAAAAAGATAGATGGAGCTGATGATCATATTTCTCTTTCTGCATAGAGCAAGAAGAAAGGAATTTCCAAGAGGGACTTGAGTAAAGTCAGATGTTACTATTGTAACTAGTTGGGGCACCTTGCTTCTCATTGGAAGAAGAAGCAACCGGAGGGGCCTGAGACAACTGCTACAGTAGCAATGGAGGACTTTTCTTCCAAGTATGACATGGAATTTTCTTTGGTTACTCTAGTATCTAGTTTCGGTAGTGGAGGATTTGGGGGTGATTGCATATGGATTGTGGATAGTGGAGCCCCTTGCCAAATGACAATAATCTAGAGATTGTTCCTTATTATCACATAGATAGGTCCTGACCGAATGATGGATAATGAAGGTGGTATTGTGCGAGTTTTACGTGGAGTTGGAAAGGTTATATTCTGACTTGAGTATGGAGGATTCCTGGAGCTTGATGGAGTTCTCTTTGTTCCAGGGTTGAGGGTTAACTTTCTCTCAGTCTCAACATTGGAGGATGTAGGATATTGTACATTGTTCATGAGGGAACATGTCTTTATTTACAGGGAGGGAGTGGACCTAGTTGAACTGCAGTTGATCAGTGATTGGGTGGACAGGTTGTATATGTTGTCAAGACAACCTTCATGGTATGATTCATCATCAAATGAGGAGCATGAGGAGGATCCTGAGACTACGATGGTATCGGGCATTCAATATTTCATTTCAAGCCAAGAGAAGGTGTCTCTTCTAAGCATTGGTAGGAGGTTCAAATGGTGTGATCGAACCAATGCTCAATATGGAGTGAATTCTCTAAGGAGCTCAGGGTTCAGGGTAGCTATCAGGATAAGATATTCTAGTTCAAGTTTTGTGTAGGTGTTGAGGATGGCTCTAGGTTCAGAGGGAGCTCCTATTGAGCACAGTGTGATGGGACCGGATGATGGAGATGGCAGCGAGTACATACCTCTCTAAAAGGGAGTGTTATATTTTCATCTCGGGAGGTAATCTGCATATGTTTCTTGTATGTAGAAGTTACCTTGTACCTACACTACTAGACACTTTACTTTATAATGGGTTTTTATAAAGTTGTGATAAAGTGGTTCTTTGATTAAAGTGAATTTTTGATAAAGTGTACCTTGTAATATTAAAGTGACTTTATTTCATAAAGTGCACTTATGTTATAAAGTGAAAATATACTTTAATATTTTAAATTGATTTATTTGGAGGAAATAAATCACGACTCTTGATCTTGTAAAGGAAAGATTAGATCTGGGCCATTAGATCTAGGGTTGGAGAAGGTGAAGGGTCACTTTTAGATTATAAGAGAATGCATTGGGTAGTGTGAAAAACACAAGAGAAGGAGATTGAGAGATATTTTCGAAGTAAGCTTGAGACAGGAAAGATGGAAGAAAAGGGGGCACATTTCCCAAGAGACATTGGGAACAAATCCCAAGGAGGAATTTATGTCTTGTTAGTGATGTAATTTACTGTTGTGAGGTAGGTCGTATTGTACAGATCCATATAGTCCGTACAACATAAAAGAGGGCATGAAAATCAAGGTAGATTGGGATATTTGTTGTTGAAGGGAAATCCATATAGCAGTAGTTTGGCTCTTTTTTCAAGGTGTTATTTTTCTGTGTGGGTCGTACAACAGTACGAACTTGGAACAAAAATCGAGGCATAATTTTTTGGGATAGTTTTGGTTGTTGTGAGGTATTTTTCTCTTGGTTGGAAATTGTATTGGTACTGTAGATTTTACAATCATGAAGATGAATAATAATCTCTCTCTCTCTCTCTCTCTCTCTCTCTCTCTCTCATTGTGTTTCCCCACATTTGGGTTTTCCCTAGCATTGGATAAATTTATAATTTTTGCATGGATGTGTAATGGTTGTTTATTGTGTTTATTCCACTTCAAAATTGATTAGCAATGTGTATTTATGCTTATGGTAATTTATGAATGTGGGTTTAGACATTTCAGTGTTCATAGAAGACAACTATATCTAGGTTGCTAAGTGTATGACAAAATATTAGCTTGTTGATTTTGTCATTAAATTTCTATAATAGAAGGGTCTATGGCCCCAACTATCTTATCAATCACAAATATATTCAACATAAATTAGTGTCTCTTCAAATGTTAATTTAATTGGTCCAAAGTAAATCACTCTAGAATATATTTACATAATTAATCACTAAGTTTCAACACCATTAAGTCATAACATTTCTAATCCATTACATTGTTAAGAACCAAATATCAATATAGCATAGAAAAAACTCAGAATAATTACTCAGTGCCTTGAAAAAGAGAGAAATTCAGATAATATGCCTCTTCGAGGGGGAAACCTCCTTATGCACACATAAATGTACAATTACCAGATGCTTCCAAATGAAAATGTCTCCTTGGTATATCTAGGAGACTAGGAGGTATAATTACAACTAATGGACTAAAGCTGACATAAATAAAATAACATTACTAATGTAATATGCCCCAATTAAGGGGTAATGAGCCATTATTTAGGGCTTAACATGCCCCTCCCCTTGAGACAAGTGTTGACCACAATGCTTGAGTAACTCTTGATGCTTCTGTATAAAATACTCATCTTGCCAAGTGGAATATTCAGTTGGTAGTTTCCTCCATTTAATGAGATACTCTGAAATGGATCTATTCCTCAGCTAGCGAATTCTTGTGTTAGTGATGGATTCAGGCTCCAATGTGATTTTTCCTTCCTCGTTAATTTCTAGCAATATAGTTTAAACTGAGATCTTGTAACCTATAAACTTCTTTAAACATGAAACATGGAAAATTGGGTGGACTCATGAAGATACAGACAACTCCAATTTGTATGCCATAGTACCAATCGTTTGCAACACCTTATAAGGTCCATAGTACTTTGGTGATAATTTATTATCCTTCTTGGCTTTCTTGAGGGACATATGTTTGTATGGTTGTAGTCTTGAAAACACCCAATATCCTACTTCAAAACTTCTTTCACTACAATGTTGATCTGCTTGTTATTTCATGCGATTATGTGCCATGGTTAGGTTGTCCTTAAATATTTGGAGAACTTGTTGTTGATGCTTGATGTGATCTTCCACTGCTTGAACCTTAGATTTTCATTTTAGAGAAGAAGTGATGGAAGGAGGGTGGTATCCATAGAGTGCCATAAATGGTGTAATTTTTGTTGCATTATGAAAGGAAGTGTTATACCACCATTCTGCCAAGGGTAACCATTTGAACCATTGTGTTTATTTATCAGAGACAAAGAAACAAAGGTAGCCTTCTATACATTTGTTCACTATCTCGGTTTTTCCATCAGATTGAGGATGATAGGATGATCTATGAGCCAATTGTGCACCCAAACAAGAAAATAATTCTATCCAAAAATGTCCTGTGAAGATGGGATCTTTGTCACTTACAATAATCTTTGGGCTACAATGTAGCTTTTCAACTGTCTCCATGAATGTGGTGGCAACTGTACTGGCTTTGAAGGGATGAGAGATTTCACAAAAGTGTGTGTACTTGTTCATCCTATCAACAATCACCATGATGACACTCTTTCCTTCAGACTTCGGTAACCTTGGGATGAAATCCATTGAAACCTCCTCCCAACGCTAACTTGGGATGGATAATGGTTGTAAAATACCTGGGGTATTAATTGTTTCCACCTTATTTTGTTGGAAAACCAAACATTCTGCCACAAACCTTTGAACATCAGTTTTGAGGCCATCCCAAAAAAATTCCTTTGCGACCCTATGGTAGGTTTTCAAAAATCTCGAGTTCCCTCCTACTGGAGAGGTTTGCAATTCCAATAGTACATTTTGTTTGAGTTGGGAGTTCTTACATAAATATAAGTGATCTTTGTACCATAGTGAATCATTCTTCCATGTAAATGTATCTGATGCACTGGAATACTGCTGCAACCTTTGAATGAGAGTCCACACTCTTTCGTCATTCTTCCATTCATCCCTTGCTTCTATTATCCAATTAGGTTGGATGATTGAGATAGCATAGAGAAAGGCCTCAACATATTCATCCTTTCTTGAGAGTGCATCTGCCACAACATTTTGCTTCCCTGTTTTATAGACGATTTCAAAATCATAACCCAATATCTTGGTTACCCATTTTTTTTCTCTTATGAAGATAGTATTTGTTCCAAGAAGTATTTAAGACTATCATGATCTATTTTGAACTTGAAGTGCCTAGCTAGTAGGCAAGGACGCCATTTCTTCAATGCATGTAGTATTTCCATCATTTCATTCTCATAAATGGGTTTGTGTATGTCCTTTCCCTTGAGTGGTCGACTTTCAAAAGCCAAGAGCCTTCCTTCTCACATTAGGACAACACCAATTCCATTTCCTGAGGCATCACATTCCCCAATCAAGGTTTTTGTGAAGTCTAGAGTGGTTAAGGCAGGAGCTTTGCACATCACCTCTTTCAGTTGCTCAAAATATTTAGTTGCCTCTAGAGTCCATGAAAATGCATCCTCCTTAGTTAGTGTCGTTAAAGGTGTTGCTATTCTTCCATAGTGTCGAACAAACTTGCGGTCGTAACCTATCAAACCCAAAAATCCTCTAAGATTCTTCAATGTTTTGGGAATCGGCTAGTCCATCATGGCCTTAATCTTGTTAGGGTCTACCTTTACACCTTCATGAGATACAATATGACCCAAATACTCTACCTCCTTCACTCCAAAGAAACATTTGGATGGTTTGGCATATATTTTTTTCTCCTTTAGTAGTTGTAGTCGCACACGATCCTCCCAAGACTTGATATAGATTAGTGTATCATCAAAAAATACTAACACAAATTTTCGAAGGAAGGGCTTGAAAATGGAATTCATCAACCCTTGGAATGTGGAAGGTGCATTTGTAAGGCCAAAAGGCATGACCAAAAATTCATAATGGCCTTCATGAGTTTAGAATGTTGTTTTTGGGATAACTTCTTCCTTCATTCTAATCTGGTGATACCCTGAATGAAGATCCAACTTTGTGAATTAGACTGCTCCATGTAGTTCATCTAACAATTCATCAATGACAAGAATTGGAAAGTTATCTTTAATTGTGATCTTGTTGAGCTCTCTATAATCTCGACACATATGCCATGACCCATCTTTATTGAATACCATTACCATTGGTGCAGAGTAAGAACTTTGGCTAGGTCTAATAATGCCAGCCTCTAACATTTCTTCAACCATGCGCTCAATTTCACTCTTTTGGGCATAAGGGTATCTATATGGCCTGATGTTAGGAGGAACACTCCCAAGAATTAGGTGAATATCATGATCATGATTTCCAGTGGGTGGAAGAACTTAAGGAATATCTTCAAATACTTTGGAATGCTTATCAATGATCCCTTGGAGATCTACAGGAATAGATGGCTTATATGTTTTAACATCTAGTGAGCATAGTTGTGCAATAACACCTTGATGCCCCTTTTTCAATAATATTTCCATGCCATTCGAGCTTATAACCTTACCGGGTTTCCCTGTGATAACTCTTAACTCAACTCAATTTGTTTTCCTTCCAATGAAAATTTCATGAAAAGTTATTGAAAATTAAAAGCCACCATTTCGAATGATTATAACCATTGGATTCCCAGTATAACATCAACACCACCCATGGGTATAGAAATCATTGGAATATTCATTACATACTCCCCCATAGTAATATTGATCTTATTTCATTTTCCTGAACAATTGATAGTTCATCCATCTGCAATCATTACTTGAAACTCTGGCGCTGGATATAGAAAGCAATTGAGAGCTTTGGATAATTTATAGTGAATGAAATTATGAGTACTGCCAGAATTAACTAGGACTATTACCTTTTTCTTTTTGATATATCCTTCTATCTTGAGGGTTTGAGGAGTGATAATTCCAACCAATGCATTACACGATATCATGGGATTCAACTCTTTAGACGAAATTGCTTCTACGTTTTCATATTGATATGGTTCTTGTTCTTGTTCTTGTTCTTCTTCCTCTTCACAATCTATGTAGAATAATTTCTTCTCACCACACTTATGTCCCTTACTGTACTTGTTGTCACAATTAAGGCATAAACCTTTTTATTTCATTTCCTCCAATTGTTGAGGTGTCAACCTTGTAGGTTCAGGTGTTTTATAAGAAGGAGCATTATTCTCTCAATAGCTGTTAGGATTGGTCCTTCTAGTAGCCATAGACATATTTTTACTTTCAACATTTCTTGCCACCCTAAATGAATTCTCCAATGATTTGGGTTACCAAAGGTGAACCTCATGTTGAATGTTATACTTTAAAGTTCCTATGAATACATCAGTCAAGTTCTCATCTCAAATATATGTTACCTTTATATTCAACCTTTGGAAGTTCTCAATGTTCTTTGTAACTGAACCCTTTTGCTTGAGATTTATCAATTGGCTAAAGAAGGTATTGTCCCTTGTATCCTCATAGTGTGCAATCATTTCTTCCATTAAAATTGTCCAAGTGATGAGTGATTTGTGAGAACAAAGCCATCGATACCATACAAATTGATTGGGTTCTAAATATAAAGAAGCAATTCGTACCTTTTGTGTATGTGGCACATTATGTAGATCAAAGAATTGCTCCATTCGAAGTATCCATGTGATTGGGTACTTTCCATCAAACTTCATCGTATTGATCTTAGGAACGTGGTTGGTCTTCAACCCAAAGTTGGAGTTTCTCCATTCTTGATTCACCTTCCTTGTGTCCTTGTCATGAATTTCATGGGATACATTTTCACTTTTAGGTGTCCTCTCTATTAAGAATTTTTTCAATCATTCAATGATATCCCCTTTTAAACCCTCCATCATCTATTGTAGTTCATATTTTGTTATTGTCTTCTTTTGTAAATCATTTATGTCCCTATGCATTTCTTCACTTTCATCAAGAGTCGATGTAGGATTTTCTGGAGGCTTATTTGGTGTAGAAGTTCCCTTTTTGGGTGGCATGTTGGCCAAGTATCACTTTTGAACCTTGATTTTGAGGTGGTTTTGCTAGACAATATTTATTCTACTGTATCTCCAAAGCTTCGACCCTTCTGGGTATGAAAATTTCTTTTTCTGTAGTTCTCTAATATTTCTTCTCTACAATGCCACAGGTCTGATCAAAATTGGATGTGCCAAGTGGAATTTACGGTAAATTCCCCAAAACTTGTTGATTTTTGGACTTTCCAGGAGATCTCACTTGTATAGCATTCCCCACACAAAATAATTGATATGAAATTCTTAAACTTGTACCAGAAATACTAAATACTATCCACTATCCAATGCAACCAGTCTCACTCAATTTTGATACTCTAGGAAGAAGTTATGATTTTTTTACCTGGACCACCTTCTTGAAACTAGTCAATAGGACTAGTCAAATACCCTATCTTCCACAGGGTGTATCTACAAATGTAAGATGACCCAGAAGATGAACATTTTACCACAATACTTTACTAATGTATGTGAATAGCCTCTGGAGTTCAGGGTCTGAAACATTACAGAAACATTGTTATAGTGAAAATTATGCAATGACTCAGTTTAGGATGATTCCAGAACTCTATCTTGCATAGGTTGTATCTTTGAAAGTATAAGGCCTCAGGAGATGAAATTTTAACCCAACATACCTTGATTTTTCTACTAAATATTATCCAATATGTTTCTTCTGAAACATTGTATAAAAACTTTTATAGCGAAAATTCCAAGGTGTCTCAGATGTAGCAGCGAAACTCCAAGACCTTGAGCTCTGATACCATATGTTAAGAACCAAATATCAATATAGCATAGAAAAACTTCAGAATACATACTCAATGCCTTGAAAAAGAGAGAAATTTAGATAATGATCCTCTTCGAGGGGGAAACCTCCTTATTCCCACATAAATGTACAATTACTAGATGCTTCCAAATGAAAATGTCTCCTTGGTATATATAGGAGACTAAGAGGTATAATTACAATTAATGGACTAAAGCCGACATAAATAAAATAACATTACTAATGTAATATACCTCAATTAAGGGGTAATGAGCCACTATTTAGGGCTTAACATACATAATCATAGTTATGGTTTAGGACATCTATTAATTTAAAAGAAATCCAAGAAAACGTGAGTTTTATATTAGGTACATAAACCTCTTACTATAGTAAGATTTTTTAAATTTTAATTAAACACATTTCTCTTTTATAAAAATACAAATCCAAGACACTCGTGTATTTCCTTTCTTTTTCTAAATTTCTTAGAAGTCAACTAAAACATATAGGATGAAATTTAGAAGCTAGGTTTACGATTTATTAAATCTAATCACAATATCCACAACGGTCTAAAAGTTGTTTGGAGAATAATCAGATGAAAGAGGAATTTTGAAAATGAATCCAATTGAAATCTACAAGTAAGGAAAGAATTAAATAGTTTACTAAAAAGAGCGGAGAGGTCTCTGCCAGTTTTGGCACGCAAGAGGGTGGAAGGAGGACTTGAATTGCTACCAGAACATGGGAAATAACCCAAGATAGTACCATAGAAAAGTCATGTGATGTGTGCATTAAAGAAAAACAACAATTATACTACAAGGAAATGAATCAAGGATTGCAAATCTAGCATGATCACCAACTAGCTATAGACAATGAGCATAAGAGACAAGAATCCGTAATTATTAAAGAGGGAACACAAATAGGATATGACATTATTTACACAATACCAAAAAGTAAAATAAGAATACGACCACACAAGGATGGTTCCTGGAATCATTGTTTTTGGACAATGATGCGGTGCATCTAACCTCCCAAGGAGTAATTGTTGGATTACTGAGAGGGGGGGTGAATCCGTAATAGAGAAATCTAATTCTTTTTAACCATAAAAATGTAGTGTTATATCAATGTAGCATTATCATACAATATTTGCAAAGTAAATAAACAATGAACAAATGAGCAATCGTACACATACATAGTACACCAATGTTTTTACATGGAAACCCAAAGCAGGAGAAAACCACATAATTTTTTTTATTATATGTCTTTAAGAATTACATTCATTGGAAGCACCAACTTCCTTTTCTTTCCAGTTGCAACTGGAAGGAGGCTCCAACCCCCTAGTTTCTCAGGCTACAACCTGAGGGAAGATCCAACTCCCTAATTCTCTAGCCACAACTAGAAGGAGGCTACAACCCCCTATTTTCTCTGGCTACAACCGGAAGGTGGCTATGACCACATGTCCTTGCTCCCTCCAACTACCCTAAAATATAAGTAGAATGATGGAGCCACTATCACACTATCACTTTGAGATATATTGTTGTAAACCTATACCAATCAACCTACACCAAACAACCTGTACCAATAACATGAACCATGCATCAACCATGAATCAACCTGTACCTCAACCTCAACAAAACTCCCTCATCAATTTCATCATCCAAATCTTATTTGTAACTCTGTAACATACCTGGTGTATATGATCACATACCTGCAAACCTTCCTCAACAAGAGACTATCATTTTCATCAAATTTTACTTTAGTCTCACATAACTAGTTTTGGATTAGTCAACAACCCTAACTTGTAATAATCATAACTATGTACCTATAATGAATAAAAGTATAAAAATATTACAAAATGTTCGTCAATGTCTTGTTTGCAATTTCTCCAGGTTTCACTTCTTGGAACCTCCCAGAAAAGGAGTTATAGAAAAAATGGAATACCTTGTTGAATTATGGATTATTATAAAGATCAAACATGTAGAGCATTCCCCACACAAACTACACACTGTACTCTAACCAATACATTTGGTCCTACTTAATTTGGATCTATTACGAAGAAGTTATGGTGTTTTTACCCGAAACACCTGTTTTAGACTAGTTTCAAGAATAGCCACAAGCCCTATTTTCCACGGAATGTAAATCCAAAAATACAACAAACCATAAGATGAAACTTTTATCACCATTACTTGGATATGTTTTCTCAACGACCTCCAAATTTTATTGTCTGAATCATTGTAAAAAAAACGTTATTGCGAAAATGGTGAGATGACCTGTAAATAACATACATTAGAAAGCATCATCAAAATATTTTATCCTCCCTTGAATTTTAACCTTGTTTACTTCACCTTCCCTCTGAAATTCTCCTTAGATATCCTTTGGTTACCTCAGTCACTTGTAGATATTCAATATTCTCAAGTGTAATTAAATGAGATACCCTTGTCTCTTATTTATACTTTTATGTAGCTTCCTCAAGGGGTTACCTTCTAACCATCTTAAACCACTTTCCTTATTTTAGGGCTAACCCACTTCTAACCACTTGTCCACTTAATAATTTCTCCATTAACTTTATTATTTAAATAATTTCCTTTGTATCCACTTTGACTTATAGTACACTCATCACTTCACTTTATTATTTAAATAATTTTTTCTTTGCAATCACTTTGACTACTTTGACCTTTTGGGGCTTCTAGATGACTCATGAGGGTTCTCCAACTTCACATGGTCATAACTCTCTAACCGTGAGGATTTATGTGATGTTCCACATACCACCAAAAATGGCATGACATGTACTATCCATATAGAATATTCTTACCTTTAAATATCTTAAAAATGATACCATTATACATCAAACAAACTTGGGTCCATTACCCAAACCTTTGTGCTAACAAAATTCGCTACCAAACTTTCCTCGGGGATTGACATCAATGACAACCAACCCAAATAATCATCAATAAACCCCTTTGGCATTGATTGCAACACTCTGATGCAATACTCCATTCATATCACTCATGCTCTCTCTATGACCATCGCTTCCCTGGAACCATGCCTGTGTGCTCTTTCTCCAAGCATTTACCTTTGCATTTAATAAATCTCTCCTCCTTTGTCATCAATGGAAAAGGTATCTTTCCATCTGGGGCTGCTCCCCCTGACTAAATCCCCCCTGAAACTGATCTCCCAACCTGAAATGTCCTCTTTATGGTGCTTCCTCATGTAAATCTAAGACACATCAAATAATCATTCAAAAACATTCATTTTTGAGTAAAAATTACTTCGAGTCTCTGGCGAAGATACTCAAAGGATTCCCATCGAAGAGGTTTTGTAAAGATGTCTGCCACCTGTTATTTTGTGCCCACATATTCAAATTTGATGTTCTTCTCTGCAACTTGTTCCCATAGAAAGTGATACTTCATTGGAATGTGATTTTTCTTGGAGTGCATCACCGGGTTCTTTGAGATATTGATGGTTCTTCTATTATCACAATAGATTGGAATGGGTTCATCATACTCAACCTATATATCTTTCATAGTTTGTTTCATCCATAGAACCTATGTACAACATCATGTTGCTGCAATATACTCTGCTTCAGATATAGATAAAGACGTTGATGATTGTTTCTTGCTTAGCCAAGAAACTAAACACTCATCCAAGTAGAATGATGCTCCATTGGTGCTTCGTTGGTCATCAATGTAACCTTTCCAATCTGCATCTATGTAGGAAATAAGTGATATATCATTTACTTTTGGATACAATAATCCAAACTATTATATTCCTTTGAGATATCTTAAAATCCTCTTCACTGCTAAGACAAGTGATTTCTTTGGTGTTTCTTGAAATCATGCCACATGTCCAACTTTCTGCATTACATATGGTCCGGATGTTGTCACATATAGTAAGATACAAATCATTGACCTACATCGCCTCTGGTCTGTAGACTTTGAATAATCATCTTTTCTCAACTTGCAACTGGTTTGCATAGGACTAGTAATTGGTTTGCAATATTCCATTCCAAACCTCTTTAGAATTTCTCTGATATACTTAGTTTGAGAAATAAAAATTCCTCGGTTTCTTTGACGTATCTGACCACTCAGAAAGAAGGATAGTTCTCCATGTAATGACATTTCAAATTCATTATGCATATCCTTTGCAAATGTCTGGCGTAACCTATCATCAATACTTCCAAAAATAATATCATCAACATAAACTTCAATTAATAAAATACCACCTAGAGTTACCTTGATATATAGGTTGTTGTCTGCACTTCCTTTTCTGAACCCTGCCTGTTGTAGATATTTATCTAGTATAGAGTACCATGCTATAGGAGTTTGTTTTAGACCATACAAGGCCTTCTTCAATTTACACACATAATCCGTGTTCTCTGACAACTAAAATCCTTCTGGTTCTTCAATGTAGACTTCTTCTTCAAGTCCCCCTTTCAAAAAATATGATTTCATGTCCATATGATACACTTTAATATTCTTGGAGCATGGATAAGCTAAGAGAAATCAGATTGCTTCCATTCTGGAAACTGGGGAAAATGTCTCTTCAAAGTTGATTCTTTCAACCTTTACATACCAATATAGTTGTGTTCCTTGTAACATGTCCACCTTCATTCAATTTATTTCTAAAAACCCACTTTGTGTCAATCACATTCTTATTCTTTGGTCTTGGAACCAATTCCCAAGTGTCATTCTTCTCTAATTTATTCAATTCTTCATCCATGGCCTTATTCCAGAATTCATCCTTGCTGGCCTCTTCAAAATTGTTTGGTTCAATCGTAGATAAGAGTGCTAGGTGCATTTGTTCTAGTGAACAGATTATTCTTCTAGTCTCAACTCTTGCATCTTTGTTTCCAATAATCCGATCTGAAGGATGCGTCTTTTGTACTCGTTTGCTAGGTGTCTTTGGATGCACTTGCTGAAATTCCTCTTCTACTTATATCTGATCTTCTTCATCTTCCCCTTCTACTTCTTCTTCATCTTTTTGTTCTTCTTCATAAAGTTGTTCCACTAACTCATTTTCTTCTTCTTTTAATTCTCATCCACGTCTTTCATCAATTGTTACATTGATGTTTTCCACAACTTTTTTCAACCTCATATTTTAACGCTTGTATGCTTTCCTTGTACTTGAGTAACCAACAAGTACTCCTTTTTCCACATGAGATTCAAAATTTTCCATTCTACCATCTTCTCTTTTGATGTAGAATTTTCTTCTAAATACTCTGAAGTGATTCAGATTTGTTGGTCTTCCTTTCCCTAGCTCGTAGGGATTTTTTTCATTGTTGTTTCTGAGCATTACTTTGTTTTGAATGTGAACTGTTGTATACACGGATTGTGTCCAAAAAACATCTGTCAATTTGGAATCCATTAGCATTGTTCGATCAATTTCATGTACTGTCTTGTTCTTTCTTTCAACAACTCCATTTTGTTAAGGTGTCCCAGAAATGGAGAATTGCCTTTTGATTCCATGCTTGCTGTAGAAGTCCATAAATTCCTTTGAAGTGAACTCTCCTCCATTATCATATCTCAAACATTTTAGTTTTGAGTCCATTTAATTTTCAACCATTTCCTTGTAGACCTTGAAATTTTCAAAAGCTTCTGACTTATTCCTGAGAAAGAAAACTGCAGCCATTCTTGTATAATCATCAACTAATAACATAAAGTATTTATCACCTTTTAAACCCTTTGTTGTAGTTGGTCCAACTAGATCAGTATGCACAATTTCCAGTGGTCTTGTCGTTGAATATTCATTTTATTTGAACATGGTCTTTGTTTGCTTTCCTTGTTGACAATGCTTGCATAAAGTGTTGGTTGGTTTCGTGATCTGGGGCATTTCTATAACTGCTTCATTTTTGCTAACTTTAACAAGGTTATCAAATTTTATGTGACCCATTCTCCTCTTCCATAGCTAGCCTTCATATTCATTTCCTAGACAACACTTTTCATTTCCAATTTCACTTAATACATATATGTTGCTTGAAGTTCTTGCAGTTGTTGCAATCCATTTTCTTGAACCTTATTTTCTTGTCTCGCACTTTTGTGAATCGAAAGTGATTTTATGACCTTGGTCACACATTTGAATTACACTTAGAAGATTATGTTTCATATCTTCTACTAGTAGAACATTTTCTTCCTTGGTATTCTTGTTTCCAATTCTGACTGTTCCTTTTCCAATGATTTTAGTTGAATCATCATTTCCAAAAGAGAACGATCCATCTCTTTCCTTTATTAATGTAAGAAACCTACCTTTATCACTTGTCATGTGTTTTGAACAACCACTATCAGCATACCAACCACATTTCTTCTACTCATCTTGTAGAGAGAGTGTGCATTCTTCATTACTATATTGGTTCTGCTTTCTTATACATTTTCTCTTTTGAGGTTCCTGTTTGTGACATTTTTTGTTAAGTTGTGATTATCTAGGAGGGACTGTCATTCTACAGTATTTGGCCATGTCTCCAAAGTTGTTGCATTTGTAGCATTCCACTTCATTGATCAATGATTCAAACCTATTGTAGCTTCTTCTCTGCATTTCACTAGGCCTTCTTGGATAACCGTTTTGTGTACAACTTTCAAAGTTGTTTATGTTCTTGCTATTAGCTCTGCAATTTACATCTTTATGTCCAAAATTATTGCATGCATAACATAAAACGAAGAACATAGATTGATACCTAGGATTTGAATATATTTTGAAAGGAGTTACTCTTATGAATCCTTCTTCTTTCTTAAGCCTATTTGTTTCTGTCGATCGTTGATTCTGAAATCTGAATCTTCTCTGTGGAGGAGTGTCCTTGTAATCTTCCTTGTAGGTCTTCATATCTCCTTTGATTGTTTCTGCATAGATTTTTGTATGTGTTTCTTGTTCTGTATTTTTGGAACTTGATCCCTTTTTTGTCTTATTGTGTCCAAGTCCAGACTTGTCATGATGAGGAATTTGACTATTGATAGTGTCATCCAAACATTTTGAGTTGTTCTACATATTTTTATTTTGAAGATCCTTTCTCAAAGTGACAATCTCTGCTTCCAAATTTCCAATGATCCTGTCTATTTCTTCTAACTGTTCTTTTAGTGCTTCTTCAATTATTTTTTGTTCTTCTATTTGAACCTTCAATTTCATGATCATTTTTTCTAGTTCCCGAGTGTCTTCTTTCTTGTCTAGTTCTTCTGGTAGCTTCTTGTTTTTCTTCTTTTCTCTTTTTATAACTTCTATGGCACTCAACAATTCTTCTCAGTGCTCAACTTCTTCCTGTTCATATTCTTCTTCGGTGTCTTCTTTATCAGAGTATTCTATTTCCATGAATAGAACTCTTTCAGTATCACTCTCACTGAATTCATCTTCATTTGATGAGGAGATGTCTTCTTTGGTGCATAAGATTTTCTTGAAATATATTTTTTTTTTTTTCCTTTATATGTTTGTTTTCTATTTGAGTAATCTTCATCATTCCTCTTATTTTTCATATGAGGACATTTTTGAGAAAAATGACCAATACCATCACAATTAAAACAAATCAATGGAAGCTTACATTTATATCTGACATTGATTCCCTTGTTCAATCTTCTCACAAAGTTGGCCACTTCTTCATCGTCTTTCTATACGTCACTACTACTGTTGTGTTCTTTTTCCTTTTTCTTTCCCTTTTTATTTGACCTTTTGGATGCATTGAAAGATACCTCTTTTATATATGGATTTCCCTGTTCAGTTCTCATTTCATATACTATGAAGATTCCATGTAGTTCATCCATGCTTATTGATTCTAGATCTTCTCTTTCTTCTAGTGCTGATATCTTTGAATCAAATATCATAGGAAGAGATCTTAGTACATTTTGAACAATTATTGATTCTTTAATTTATTCTCCCAATCCTATGATTGCATTTATTGTTTCATCGAACCGTAAGAAGTAAGCTGCAATCTTCTTATATTCCTTCATATTTAGTTGTTCGAACTAACCTCTGTAAGTTTGAAGCTTTGCTACTTTGATTTTTGAATCTCCTTCATAAATATTTTGAAGTTTGTCCCAAATATCTTTATCGGATTTACAATGTATAAATTTGGTGTATACTGATTCACCAAGACCATTCAGAAGTGCATTTGTGGCTTTGAAATTATTTTGATCGAGTTTTATTTCTCTTTCACTTATTGGCGGAATTATTGGTTCTTTGTATCCATCTACTATAGATTGCCAAATTTCAAATCCCTGTGCTTGTATATATGTTTTCATCCTTCTTCTATAGAATGCATACTTTTTTCCATCAAATTGTGGTATTCCATTTTTATACATGTTGTTTCTCTTCATGATCTACCTTTCAGTGGTTAAACTGATTCCTGAAGGAACCCACTCTGATACCAATTGTTGGATTACTGAGAGGGGGGGGTGAATCAATAATAGATCAATCTAATTCTTTTTAACCATAAAAATGCAAGTGTCGTACCAATGTAGAATTATCATCCAATAGTTGGAGAGTAAATAAACAATGAACAAATGAGAAATCATACACATACACGGTACACCAATTCTTTTATGTGGAAACTCAAAGCGAGAGAAAACCACAAAATATTTTTTCTTATATTTCTTTTGCAACTGTAAGGAGGCTCCAACCCCATAGTTTCTTAGGCTACAACCTAAGGGAAGCTACAACTCCCTAATTCTCTGGCTACAACCAGAAGGAAGCTACAACCCCCTATGTTCTTCGACTACAACCAGAAGGTGGATACAACCACCTGTTCTTTCCCCGTCCAACAACCCTAAAATATAAGTAGAATGATGGAACCACTGTCACACTATCACTTTGAGATATATTGCTATAAACATGTACCAATAAACCTACACCAAAGAACCTATACCAATAACCTGAACCATGCATCAACCATGCATACACATGTACCTAAACCTCAACAAAAATACCTCATCAATTTCATGATCCAAATATGATTTGTATCTTTGTAACAAACCTGGTGTATATGATCACATACTTGCAAGCCTTCCTCAACAAGAGACTATCATTTTCATCAAATTTTACTTTAGTCTCACATGACTAGTTTTGGATTATTCAACAACCCTAACTTGCAATAATCATAACTATGTACCTGTAATGTATAAAGGTATAAAAATAGTACATAGTGTTCTTCAGTTTCTTGTTTTCAATTTCTCCAAGTTTCACTTCTTGGAACCACCCAGAAAAGGCGTTATAGAAAAAATGACACACCTTGTTGAATTCTGGCTTATTCTATAGATCGAACTTGTATAGAATGCCCCGAACGAAATATTTGTTGTATAGATATGAAAATGGTACACAACATACTACAGACTTTAATATAACCAAAGCATTTGGTCTTACTTAATTTGGATCTGTTATGAATCGTTTATGACGTTTTTACCTGAAACACATGTTTTAGATTAGTTTGAGGACTAGCCACAAACCCTATTTTCCATGGAGTGTAACATCAAAATACAACAACCCACAAGTTGAAATTTTTATTACAATTACTTGGATATGTTTTATAGATGGCCTCCAGATTTCGTTGTCTGAATCATTGTAAGAAAAATAGTTATTTCAAAAATGGTGAGATGACCTCTAAATAACATACCTTAGAAAGCATCATCAATAGACTTTATCCTCCCTTGAATTTTGGCCTTGTTTACTTCACCTTCCCTCTGAAATTTACCTTAGATATCCTTTGGTTACCTCAGTCACTTGTAGATATTCAATATGCTCAAGTGTAATTAAATGAGAGACTCTTGTCTCTAATTTATACTTTTATGTAGCTTCCTCAAGGGGTTACCTTCTAACCATCTTAAACCACTTTCCTTATTTTAGGGCTAACCCACTTCTAACCACTTATGCACTTAATAATTTCTCCATTAATTTCATTATTTAAATAATTTCTTTTTTATCAACTTTGATTTATAGTACACTCATCACTTCAATTTATTATTTAAATAATTTATTCTTTGCAACCACTTTGACTATTTTGAACTTTTGGGGCTTCTATATGACTCATGAGGGTTCTCCAACTTCATATGGCCATAAATCTTTAACCGTGAGGAGTTATGTGATGTTCCACATACCACTGGAAATGACATGACATGTATTATCCATCTAGAATAGTGTTACCTTCAAATATATTAAAACTCATATCATTATACATCAAACAAACTTGTTTACATTAACCAAACCTTTGTGTTACTAGAATTCGCTACCGGACTTTCTTCAAGGGTTGAAATCAATGGAAACCACTCAAATAATCAATAGGAATATCATCACACAATGCTACGACAATTTAAAAACAAGAACTACCTAGTCAAGATTAGTCTTTAGACATCCAACTGTTACGCAGTGGTCAATGAAACTCAAAATAGAGGTATTGTTGAATGCTACGACATTCTGAAAATTCTATTTTTAGAATTGAATTTGAATACATGACCATCATAACAAAACTTGTCCTAAGTTGCAATTTAATACCATAGAATTATTATAATTTTTAACTTCCAGTACAAATGTAACACCCCTCCTGAGTTACGACAACAACTTCGAAACAGGTGCCAATTTTTTTTTTAAGTGTTGTAAAGGTGGGTGTGCGCGTGTAGAAGAAACAACCCCCCTCGACTCAAAATCACCACGTGAACCAACAAGATGCGAGTAAGAAGAACACAATCAAGACGACCCGACATATCACAGTGACAACAAGATATAAACGCCCCTTGACATAAGGCATGCCACTAGTAGCTGTATGCGGAAACAGACACCAGGGGTTAGGTACAGTACTGTCACAGAAGGAAAGAATCCAATAGTAGAGTCGCAATAAGGGAACTGTGCCTTTAAACAACCCGAGACTACTGATATGGCTCAGAGTGTGTCGCAAGAGTGGAACTATGCCTTTAAACAGCCCGAGACTCTTGATACGGCACTGGATTCCTTGGCGTAGGGAACACACAGACGTAAATGCTAAGGCCACTGAAGGTGTCTACGTCCCTCCCGACACAAGCAGACCACGCAAAGCAATACTACCAAGTACTACAAAAATAGGGGCAATCTTGACCTCTACAGGAGACACAAGTCAGGAGGACTCTAAGATCGACCAACCACAAAGAGACGTGAAAACCTCAATCAAGATCAGTTGCTCCCCTAACTAACCTTATCTGACAAAGACTTTATCCTAAGGTAAGGACCAATAATCTCCACCCCCATTATTTAGTAAAAGGGTCATTAGGCACTAGTTCAGGGTCAAGCAATAAACACAAGCGCATTGCAATTTCTTGTTAATCGCCAAAATTGCGCATCGATATCATACCATAATGGTAAACCCTCAAACGTTTACAATTTCCCTATTATCTTGCCATGAACCCTCTTTTTAATACATTTTCAAATAGAAAACCTTATTTTACTAAATACCCCCTTTTATACTCCTGGATATCTATAAACCCCCAAGTACTATAATCCTCCCCCTAATACCTACAATAAATTGAATTTTGCCCTCAATTTTAAATTTCCTTATAAATGAAAATATATTAAGTTGGGTTCACAATTTTAAATTACCTTTATAAATGACTATGATAGATATTTGTTATAAGTTGATAAATAATTGTCAAAAGTGAAACTCCTTACATATAACTTTGCAATTAAAGTATTATCCATCTAGATTAATTAACACTTTTCCAGACAATAATAAATGAATATGATAAGATAATTGTTTATAAGTTGATAAATAACTGTCAAAAGTGAAACTCCTTACATATAACTTTGCAATTAAATTATTATCCATCTTGATTAATTAACACCTTTCTAGACAATGATAAGATATCCCACAATTTTAAATTTCCTTATAAATGAAAATATATTAAGTTGGGTTCACAATTTTAAATTACCTTTATAAATGACTATGATAGATATTTGTTATAAGTTGATAAATAATTGTCAAA